>JAINUW010000705.1:555000-827515 GCA_020205615.1 Panax quinquefolius | reverse complement strand
ATAATAATCGTTCTAAAGCTTTTGTGAATTGGTGAGAAATGAAGGAAGAATGAGCTTCTATTTATAGAAAAATATAGTTTCGATAATTGCACATTTTGGGGGCTCGAAAAATTACTGTACAATACCTCCACCTTTTTCTTTATTTTTAATTTAGTCATGGAAGTATTATCAAACTTGCACCACCTCCCCTAATAGTAAATAATGTGATTCAATAGTAAATTATGTGAATCAATAGTTCTAGACATGTGAAAATACGAATTACAGTATAGTACCTCCATCTATACCTCCATTTTTAACTTAGTCATGCAAGTATTATCAATCTTGCACCAACTCCCCTAATAGTAACAAGAATGTGAAACAATAGTATACAAATGTGAACAAATAGTTATAATCATGTGAAATAATAGCAATCAATTGCTCATTTATCCGGTTAAATATCCGATTGGTCAATATAACCTCCAAACATCAATTATTATTAAAATAATTATCGATTTTGACTAACACAAATAATTCCAACATAATGAAACCATTTTTATCAAAAATATAAATTTTGAAATTTCGAAGTTTGACTTTTCCTGAAAAAGTCAACTGTTGACTTTTTGACAAAATAGTGAATTCCGGAAAATTTTGTGTTTACAGACTATTTTTACTAATTTCATCATTTCGGACTCAAATAACACGTCCGCGTCTCCAAATTCAACCCCGAACACAACTTCAATTTTAATAACATTCATCATTAATATTATAACTCACAATATTTATCAACTAGGTCGCTCCTGTGAAAGAGGGGCTTTCCAATAAGAATTTCTCCTATCATGCCAAGATTAGGTGACCAAACCTCTCCTTGAAAGAACTTCTAGACATTGTAAATATTGTAATTTAATAATATGAATAACTTTATCGTCTCAATTATTGATTTAATAAAATAGCATATTATGCAGATGATACTATGACAATAATCGAATCAATAATATGAGAGATATGATGCAACAATTCTTCGTAGTAATAATTGAGTATAATCGAGTGACTTCTCACGTAAGCATCAACAATCAATACTGGTGTGCTACTATGCAACCACGCCAGACATCTTTGCATTTTTACTACACCGGTAGTTCAATAGTTAATCTAGTAAAACTTCCGCCGTTATTTTCATATAAAGTATTTTTGTCGCTTTTCTCAATCCGACAATAATTCCGTTTATGGGGTCCACCAATGATTGTCATAGTTAATATTATTCTCTGTTAAAATGAATATTCCCCGACCAATTGAATATTATATAACAACTTGCGTACTTTGCAAAATTTGTAAATATTACCCACAACTATAACATTATATCAAATCCACACCATATTATGAGAAAATATATTTCGAGAAAATTTAATCTTTATTCATAAAATCTGGGGTCTCATAATCTCCCCTCCTTATGAAATTTTGCGAAATTGACGTACGTACGTACTTGGTATGCCGAACAGGTGAGGATACTCCCTACCTTTAAAAAAATTGGATACTGGAATAGTGAGGTAGCAGACTTCTCTTCTTCTTTCTATAATTTCTCTCTATAATAATCGCTCTAAAGCTTTTGTGAATTGGTGAGAAATGAAGGAAGAATGAACTTCTATTTATAGAAAAATATAGTTTCGATAATTGTATGTTTTGGGGGCTCAAAAAATTACAGTACAATACCTCCAACTTTTCTTTTATTTTTAATTTAGTCATGGAAGTATTATCAAACATGCACCACCTCCCCTAATAGTAAATAATGTGATTCAATAGTAAATTATGTGAATCAATAGTTCCAGGCATGTGAAAATACGAATTACAATATAGTACCTCCATCTATACCTCCATTTTTAACTTAGTCATGCAAGTATCATCAATCTTGCACCAACTCCCCTAATAGTAACAAGAATGTAAAACAATAGTATACACATGTGAATAAATAGTTATAATCATATGAAATAATAGCAATCAATTGCTCATTTATCCGGTTAAATACCCGATTGGTCAATATAACCTCCAGACATCAGTTATTATCGAAATAATTGTCGATTTTCACTAACACAAATAATTCCAACACAATGAAACCATTTTTATCAAAAATATAAATTTTGAAATTTCGAAGTTTGACTTTTCCTGAAAAAGTCAACTATTAACTTTTTGACCAAATAGTGAATTCCGTAAAATTTTGTGTTTACAAACTATTTTTACTAATTTCATCGTTCCGGACTCAAATATCACGTCCGCGTCTCCAAATTCAACTCCGAACACAACTTCAATTTTAATAACATTCATCATTAATATTATAACTCACAATATTTATCAACTAGGTCGTTCCCAGGAAAGAGGGGGCTTTCCAATAAGGATTTCTCCCTATTAGCGCGCAATTAGGTGACCAAACCTCTCCTTGACAGAACTTCTAGACATTGTAAATATTGCAATTTAATAATATGAATAACTTTGTCGTCTCAATTATTTATTTAATAAAATAACATATTATGTAGATGATACTATGACAATAATAATCGAATCAATAATATGAGAGATATGATGCAAAGAATTCTCGTGTAGCAATAATTGAGTATAATCGAGTGACTTCTCACGTAAGCATCAATAATCAATACCGTGTGCTACTATGCAACCACGCGTATTACTGTACTTTTACTACCAGGTAGTTCAACAGTTAACGGTAAAACTTCCGCCGTTATTTTCATAAAATATTTTTATCGTTTTCTCAAACCGACAATAATTCCGTTATGGGGGTCCACCAATGATTGTGCCGTTGTACGAATATTCCCTGTTAAAATGAATATTCCTCGACCAATCAAATATTATATAACAACATGCGTACTTTGCAAAATTTATAAATATTACCCACAACTATAACATTATATCAAATCCACACCATAATATGAGAAAATCTATTTCGAGAAAATTTAATCTTTATTCATAAAATCTGGAGTCTCACAATTAGTATATTTTAATATAATTAGAAAATCCTAATTATAATTTAGAAATATTAATTTTCTATTTTGAAAATTTAAATTTGGAAATCCTAGAAATTTAATTTCACATATTTTAGGGTTAAACCCTAAACCCTAAGGGTTAAACCCTAAACCCTAAAGATTTGGACAATTTACTAATATGCCATTAAGAACAAAACAAAAAATTAAAATGTCTAAAATGCCCTTTGTGCATTATTGGAGGAGACATGAGAATCTTGCCAAGATATTGGGTGATTGACCAAATCTAGCTACCCAATATGACTGAATTCACCCAATATTAGCCCCATATCAGCCATTTAAATTACATTCAATTTTATAAATAATTGAAGAGAGAGAAAGTTGTTATTTAGCTTCATTTTGTGTTCTAACTCTCAACCAACTCCTTCTCTCTCTAGAACCACGAGATTAATTAGTGATTCAGTCCCTAAATTGATCCTTAGCCAGCCATGATCAGATCATGAAGATTAGAATCAAAGATCAAGCTAGAAAGTGGTAAAAACCCTAATTTTGTAAATCTTTGATTTGATGTTAAATGTTGTTAATGATTAGCTAGATATGTGTTATAGGGTGTCTTTTAGAGATCTGGGTGGTTGGATCATGGATCCATAACATATAGATGCTCGAATCTAAGGATTTCAAAAATCTGGAAATATTGAAAATGATGGCCTGACAGCCATATGTCAGTGCCTCTAGATTCGTGTGTGTTAAAGTTTGTTTATTTATTATGTTTTGGATGTGTAGTATGACATGTAGGCTGTGATCTGAAACTGGAAACACGACTAGATCATTATTAGATTGAGAGATATGAGCAGTCAAATTGCGTTGACCGGTCATGGAGACTGAGTTTCTAGGCAACCCAGAAACCCAGATCTCGTCTGACAACATTTTCTGAGCCTTTGATCTTGCAGTATGTTAGTGTTTTGGTTATGTTATTGTTTGATCTGTGTAGCCTATCGTGTGAAATAAACATCCAAGTCCTTAGAACAACCAGATCCATAACTGGAGCAAAGATATGATCGGTCAAAAGGCGTTGACCAAGCTTGAAACTACTTTCTGGGCAGCCCAGAAATTTCCAGAATTTCTGAAAGTGATATTCATGACCCTAGATCTTGCTGTATTTAAAGCTTGTGGTCAAGTTATTGTTTTGTTGCTGTAACCTGACATGAGATCTACACTTCCAAGCCATTATCTTACTCAGATCTTGCTCAGAATCAAAATTTATTGGTGGTCAAACCACCGTTGACCAAACTGCTCAAGAACATTTCTGGGTTTTCCAGAAATGTTCAAGAACAGTTCTTGACCCCTAGTTTGACCGGCCCAGATCTTGTGTATCTGATGTTGTTATGTTGATATGATGTTATAAGGTTGTACTCGGATATAAAGACTGCAATTCTGAACTTTTATATCACACAAACAAGTAATAGAATGCAAAATATATGGATCCAAAGTTGGTATCTCGTCTGTTCTTCAATTTCTGGAAAACCCAGAAATTGAAGAACAATGTCTGACAGGTTTTTGGAGACTTGGATCTCTCTGTTATTATGTAGAATGGTCATGAACTTGGTATATTATAGTATTATTACAAAAGTACTACAATCTGAAAACAAATTTCAGCCTAGAAAGCAACATGAACACTAATCTATTTATGGTCAAATTATGTACCCTGCTCGCTGAATTGGTTTTCTGGGTTTGCTGATGAATGTTCAAGAACAGGCCAAGAACACCTATAGCGACGGTCTATCGCTATAGGGCCCTTTAGTGACATTTAATTTTGGAAAATAATTATTTTTATTAAATAAATCGAATTAAATGGTTTTTAATTATTAAAAATACAAAATAAATTCCGAAAAATTATTTTAAAATCTAAAAAATAGTTTTTAATTATTTAGAGTATATTTTATAGATATTTAATATTTTTGGAATATAAATAGAATCTAATTTATTTAATTATAATATTAAATAAATTATTTAAAAATAGTTTTAAATCATGAAAAATCATATTATGGTATAAGAAAATATTTTAAGTTATTTTTAATGACTTTTGATATTTTGTGAGAAATTTCATCAATTAATTAATATTATGGTAATTAGTTTATTTAATAAATATATTAAATAAATTATGGAAAATTAGAAATAATACTTTAAAAATCATATAAAAATGATTTAAGGGTTAGAAAAATATTTGAAGTTATAAAATATAACTTTTGATATTTTGTCATGAAAATATTAATATTTTAATATAAAAGCAATTATCGATAATGTATTTAATTGTTTAAAAAATCATATAAGGGTGATTTTAAAGTATTAAAAATACTTTGTAATATTATTATAATATTATGTTATGATTTTCATCAATATTTTATATTAAATAAATATTAATGATAAAGAAATATGGTGGTATTTATATTATATAAATACGATATTAATGATTGAAATTTTTTGATAAATGATATTAATTATCTGAAAATTATTATGAGCCTATGAAAAATATTTTGATTGATAATAAATTATCTAAGATAATTGTTAAGTGTTTAGGCAGAGTTTAATTGAACTTAAACTCGAGTATTGTCCGACTAGACCGTCGGGATGCTAGAATTATGTTGGGTTCAACTCAGACTGCAATAATTTGTCTTGATACCGAGTCTTATGTGCTAAATAGACTGATAGGGTTATGTGATAAATGTATTAAGGTTATTTTAAATACTGTGATGATATTATTCTAATGTGTAGATCGGTATGATTTATATTAGGTTTTCAGACAAAGCTAGATAAATTACGTAGCGGTAATCAACGGTTCATGTAAGTTTTTACTTAACTCTACTAAGAGTTGTTTCATTCAGATATGCTTATGGATAATCATTGCTGATTACCATTGTAGAATTGTACTCTGTACATATTGCATGTATAAGTCAGGTATGAAAGGCTAATCACCTTCATTACCATTCGGTTTAGATATATTTGTTCATGTTCAATACTTGTTTAGTCAAAAGTTTGTTCCTGCTAGTTCACAATTGTATTGTTGAATTATAGCCAGCTTATTATTCAGATTCTATCAATCATGATATATCGTTATATTATTGAACTTAAACTTGCTGGGCAATCTTATGCTCACCTTTGCTATATCATGATTTAACATTGCAGATTTAGAAGCATACGTCGAATACAGGAAATGATAAAGCCAAGTTCATCTTGGGATTTTATGTGCAGCTTAATTGTAATAGTATAGTATAATAATAATGTTGTATGTTAGACAGGTTATGAATTATGTTTATTTGAAGGTTACTCGACCTTGGGGGAAATAGTGTGTAATGTATGTATAAATAATTTATGTTTATTTCTTCCGTAAATAGTAATAGTTATAGAATTAGCATACCAAGATCCATGGGGATTTGGTACCCGGATTTGGGGATGCTACAGCTAACAACCCTAACCCATAACATAGCAACATCTCCCACAAGAAAAGACTGGATGAAGCAGCATAATAAAAATAGCTAGACCTGACAATAGCAACAGCTGCCAAGAGGCAGCAGTAGAATGGTGTAGGGCCCAACAAAACCTGCAGCTGCTTTACAGGCAACATCGAGCTACCCATGCCAGCAGTAACACAACATCTACAAAAGAGGGTTGAGATTTTAAAACAAAGTAATGCGGCCAATAATGGACCTAAGCCAGACCCAAAGCAGCAACAAAGAAAGTGGCTAGTAACCGCTAGAAGCTAGCAGAACAACAAGATCAACTAGAGCATCATCAACTAGCTTACCGACATCACCAACATCATAACCCAGTGTAATTAAGAAGCCCGAACCATAGCAAGTAGTCTAGACCGCTTAGCCCAAACAGAAGGTAGATTGACAACTAAAGAGCTAGCAGTAGGAACCGACCTCAATATCCCTCCCTCTTACCAAATCACCGACCTCAATAACCAGCAACAGGACCCCCCCAGGTAGGCATCCAGTCGAACAGAGCAGAACATCCTAGAAAGCCTAGGACATTCCCATTGTTATAGTTTGAGATCATCAAAGCAAATGACCAGAGGTACAAATCAAACAGTAGACTTAGATCAATAGCCCAACCAGACTTTAAATCGTGAATCACAGCAGGAGACATCCTAAACAATAAAGCATGGCATACCACACCACCACACCTACAAGTAGACAACAGATCATCACAAAGTCACTGCAACTAGCATGCCATAACAGCCCCCACCATTACAAGATCCATTTATAATAAAAAGTATTAAAATGGGAAGCATTAATAAAGGAAGAAGAGGACGACAATCTAGACTTAATGATGAGAACAACATCCTTAACAATACAGGACGGGGGAATAAGTTTGTCATTATGGATTTTCATGTTCCTCGACTCCCAGATCTTGTAGAATGTAACAACAAAGGTAAGATATAGAATGTGTTTAGTGAGTCTTCGAGCTTGGAATGAAAGGATGAAATCAATAACACCAATCCAGTCCATATTGGCAATGGCCTAATCTCTCAAATCCAAGGTATGCTGTAGGATGGCAGTGGAGTAAGTGCATTCAAAAAACAAGTGTGTAAAGCTTTCATCGTGAAGATGATAAAAAGGGCAAGGAGAGATTCTTCCCAAGGAGTATTGTCTGGTGATATCATTTGTTGGGAACTTTTTAAGGAACCCCATCCACAAAATAAAGGAGTACCGGGGGACATGAAGTTTGTGCCAAACAACCTTATGCCAAATTAGCTTTGGTTGTTTAAGTCTAATGCAATCCCATATGTGCCTTGCTTTAGTAAAAGCTATCTGATGTCCGTTCCACTCAATTCGATCATCAAATAAAGGTTGAATAGGCTGGGTTTCAACAAGTCTTCGAAACTCAATCATATCATGGTGGTTGCTTTGAGGGAGATTCCAAGAGGAGTCCATAATGATGTCAGTAACTAAGGCATTTTAAAGTAGCCCAAAATTGGCCAAAAGGAACTGGTTAGGATTAATAGGATTACCATTAATCCTGGGGTCATACCATAGACTAGTGTTGGAGCCATTACCCACAGTGTAGTGAATATGATTACGGGCAGTAGGCCTAAGTTTGAGAATCTATTTCCATATCCAAGAACAATCCAAAGGTGCATTATAGGACCAGAAATTCCTCCATTTCAAAACAGTTTTGTTGACCTTAGCAACCCATAAAGAAGAGGAGTCATAGCATATAATATTGAGCAAATGCATCAAAATTAGACTTATTCCAGTCCGTGATACTCTTTAACCCTACACCCCTTTCGAAGTGGGGAGATAAAGTTTATGCCAGGCTACACGAGCACCAAATTTCCCCAAGGATGGGCCTTTCCAATGGAACCTGCAAAGAATAGATAGGATTTCTCTAGAGACAACTTTAGGAAGGAGGAAATGATTACTCCAAAAGGATTGGATAGAGAAAAGAACATATTTAATAAGCTGGAGATGTCTTGAGTAAGCAATGGCAACCGAAGTCCAAGAAGAGACTTGATAGGTGATTCTATGAATAAGGGGAAGACAATCAAGAAAGGAAAGCTTGGAAGAAATAAGAGGGACCCCAAGGAATTTAACAAAAAGTGTCCCAGCTTGAAACCCAAGGAGAGAGAGAATGTCAATGGAGGTCTTTTGATCAATGTTAGCCAAGAAGCATTTACTCTTATGAACATTAGGAATGAGGCCTGAGTAAAGAGAGAAGGATTGGATGCATGAGAAGAGAATACTTACAGATTTAATGCTAGCATAGTAGAAGACAATGATATCATCAACAAAGAAAAGGTGAATGAGTTTACAGTCCTTGGTACGCCAATAAAATTGGAAATTATGAAGCATAGTACCCTTTGAAATCTTTGAAGAAAGCATTTCCATGACAATGACAAAAAGGTAGGGGGATAAAGGATCACCTTGCCTTAAGCCTCTAGAACTCCCAAAATAGCCAGTAAGAGATCCATTGACCTTAATGGAAAAAATTGCTGTAGAGATACAAGCATAGATCCATCTTATGAAGATATGAGGAAAGTGTAGTTTGTGAAAAGAGGAGATAAGAAAGTCCCAATTGACAGTGTCAAAGGCCTTCCTAAGGTCAATTTTAAGGGCACACCGAGGAGGGCTAGAGGACCTATGGTAGTTCTTGAAAAATTCTTGAGCAAGAAGAATATTATCACTAATGTTCCTCCCCTTAATGAAAGTAGATTGTGCCTTGTCAAAGATAGAAGGCAAGATAGCCTTAAGCCTACAAGCAAGGATCTTAGAAATGCATTTGTAAATAGTATTATAGCAAGAAATAGGTCTAAAATCAGACATAGTAGTAGGGTTACTACACTTAGGAATGAGGGCAATGGCCGTGGAGTTAATACCCTTGGGCATATAGCTCGTAGAGAAGAAATATTTAACCAGATTTGAGAAGTCCTTTCCCATAATTTCCCAGCAGTGAGTGAAAAAATTGACGTTGAACCCATCAGGGCCAAGACTCTTATTTTTCTTCATAGAATGCAAGGCATTGAAGATTTCCTCATCAGTGATGACAGCTGAGAGATTAATAGCCTGAGCCGGACTGATAAGAGAAGCAGGGAGATTGTCCAGATTCGGCTAAAAGGTAGTGTTAGATTCCAGGTTAAACAACTAAGAGAAGTACTTAGTGGCTACTTCTTCTACATCAGATTGTCCATGGGCCAGCTCACCCTCATCATCCAAGATATAGAGAATCTTGTTGGAGTTCCATCTGTTCTTGACCATATTAGAGAAGAACTTGGAGTTTCTGTCCCTGGAAGCCAACCATGTGACCCTAGACTTTTGCTGCAACAAAGTTTCTTCTAAGTCAAGGGCCCTCCATAGAGTACAGAGACATACTCTTTCATTTTCAATGAAAGCATCATCCCGAGGGTTGGCCTGGAGCAGAAGTTGAGTATGATGGAGGGCATCCGTAGTAATAGTAACAGAGGAAGTGAGGTTGCCAGCAGTTCTATTCAAGTAGATCAGAGCCTTCTAAGTTATTTGGAGCTTCTCTGAGAAGATAAAGAAAGGATTACCATGAACATTGCGACTCCAAACAGAAGAAATGCAATCCAATAACCCGTCCAATTTGGTTAATTGGTTGAAGAACTGGAAGGGCTTTCTGGTTTTGATAAGAGGAGAGCCAGTGTTGAGAATAACAAGAGAATGGTCAAAAATGCCTCTCGAGCCAATGGTGACTTGGGCATTAGGAAAAGAGGAGAACCAATCCGCGTTGCCAACATCCCTGTCAAGCTTCCAATGAATGGGATGTTCCAACTGATTATTCCACCAAGTGAAAAAGGTGCCAAAACCTCTAATGTCCTCATCCCCAATAAGTTCAAGACACTCTCTAAAGTCCCCCATATCACAGTTCCAAGAGTCATCCACTCCATCAGATTCTGCAAGGTCTTTGATGGTATTGAAATCACCCAGAATGCACCAACAGTTGGGAGAGTTAAGAGAAATTAAGGAGTTCCAAACATCCCTCCTTTCCACAATAGAGTTCAACCCATACAGAATAGAAATAATAAAACTACAAGAATTACTATTGAGTTGCTTGAGTTTACAATGAATTAATTAGGAGAAAACAAAAAAGATATCCAGATTCCAAAGAACAGGATTCCATCCTACCTAAATGCGACCATTAGAGTAATGGTCATATTTACAAGTCCAAGACCAATTTCTACAAACAGAATTAGAAATTCTAGAAAAATTTTGTTCCTTAACTCTAGTTTCAAGCAACCCAAGAAAAGAGATATTGTTGTCAGAGATCAATTTTTGAACATAAGCCTGGTTAGGCATTTTATTCAAACCTCTAACATTATATGTAGCTAACATAAACTAATTTGGAGTAGAGGACCCCCTGGCCTTTATTCCTCTTTTTGGCCTCCTTTGCAAGCTCTTTCCCAACTTTAGCTTTTTGTCTCAAATCCTTGCCCTCTTTTTAATCTACCACCTTTATTTTGTCAATAATAGGGTTATAAGCAATAGGGGATTCGGTGTCAGAAAGAGTCTGAAGAAGTCCTGCAGACGTAATAATAGAAGAGAAGGGGTTTGAGATGACCATGACAGGAGGTGAATCCTTAACAAACCAACACAGAGGAGTTAGCCTTTTTTGAAACAACTACCCATTCAGAGCCACTAATATCTTGTCTATTAGAGGGAACATGCCTCTTCCACTTGGCTCGGAAGTCCTTGTACAGGGGGCATGGCATGGGTCATGCATTAGGCGCCACTTTGATAGGTTCAGAGGTAACAACCCTGGGTACCCCTTTGTAGTTTGATTTAGAACATTTCAGAGAAGAATGGCCAAAAACCTTACAAGCCTGGCATGAGGGTGGTCTACTCTGGTACTCCACAGTAATAGGAACCACGACTTCTTCTCTCAAATCCTCATTAAACACCACAACATTAATGGACCTTGGGAAGGAGAAGCTAACATCAATCTCTATGCAGATTCTAGCATAGTTCATCGGGTCCAGTTTTGCAGTCATCTCATCAGCAAAAATCGGTTTGCCAATGTTGCTAGAAATGTAGCTGATACCTTCTATAGACCAGTAGGAATAAGGAAGCTGGCACAACTTAACCCACATGTGAACTTTAGTACATTCATCTTTAGAGAATTCAACTCCAGCCTTCCAAGGCTGTAAAATAATGACTTTGGAGGCAAAGTGCCAGATGAAAGAATATTATCCCTATCAGTAACAGACTTGAACTTAAAAATGTAATACCCATTATCATGAAGGAAAACTTTAAGGAGACCTAGATTTCCCTAGAGTCTAGTAGCAATAGGTTCCACAACCTTGTACTGAAGCTTTGAGGGAAGAAAGTATCCAACTAAACTAGAAGACCACAATTTATTACCTCTAAGAAGCTCCATAAGAGGTTTAACAAGAATACTGTCATCCTCAGAGACAGTGGAATGGTTGCAAAATTTCAAATCTAGTGAGGATTTAGCAGAGTTCTTAGAAACGATGGCACTCCAAGACTTTGATGGGCCAGAACTAGGACCTGGGACTTCACCCTCCTCTAAGGGGGAGCCAGAGCAAAAGGGAGGCAAGCCTTTGCCAGAGTCAGAAGATGGACTAGGCTTGGCCAAAGGAGGGGGCATCATCTGACAAGTAAGGTCATTTAGAACTGGCAAAGAATACTCACCATCACAAAAAGTGCGAACCAGAGGACTTCTGGAAGGCGGAGCAGAGGAAAAAGGTGGAGGGGTGGTGCTAGATAAGATATTCGAGGAGCTTTGTCCAAACACAGGACATGCGTCAAACACCTTGCGTGCATTAGCAATAGCAGCAAAAGTCCCAATGGAGGAGAGATTATTAATTTCCTCGAGGGGAAGTCCAGAGCAGTGATGTAATCCATGAGTTTAGCGTTCTTCTTTCTTTCAGTAAGAGCCTCATCACGATCTTTCCTAGAGAAAAATTGGTCAGCTTTAAAGATCTCTTGAGTGTTCGTGGTTGGGGCTAAACCAAGATTCTCCTCCAAATGAGCATCGAAGGCGTTAGAATCATCAGAGTTGATGGACACATTTGAAGGGATAGCCTCTGATTCGCCCATTTCTATAGAATTGATAAGAGAATTAGGGTTAGAAACACCACATTTTGCAAATAGGTCATGGGACTGGCTACTAACCGAGTTACCTGTAGAGAGGTGGTTGTGGTCAACCATGATGAAAGAGAAAGGAGGGTACCAGAGCAGTAAGAGAGAACCGAACGAACGGAGGAGAGAGAGCCAGAAGGAGACCGGGAAGGAGAAGGAATGGGAGAGGGGGAAATCAAGAAAGATGAGACAAAGACACGAAGCAAGAGAGGGGGAGACAAGGAAAGCTGGTCAGAAAAGGGGGAACGAGAAAGGTAGGTGAGGTTGGGAGAGTTATGTAGGGGCAAAAGGTGGATAAGATGTGAAAAAGTAAGGGAGAAGGCAGATCAAAATTCCCAGTGAGAGAAACATGCTGACTCCTTGTTGTAATTTAGTTAAATATTTATTCTCTAAGAGCTACATGCCCAAGGGTATTAACTCCACTGCCATTGCCCTCACTCCTAAGTGTAGTAACCCTACTTCTATATCTGATTTCAGACCTATATCTTGCTGCAATACTATCTACAAATCCATTTCTAAGATCCTTTCTTGTAGGCTTACGGCTGTCTTGCCTTCTATCATTGACAAGGCTGAATCTGCTTTCATTAAGGGGAGGAACATTAGTGATAATATTATTCTTGCTCAAGAACGTTTTAGGAACTACCATAGGTCCTCTGGCCTTCCTCGGTGTGCCCTTAAAATTGACCTTAGGAAGGCCTTTAACACTGTCAATTTGGACTTTCTTATCTCCTCACTGCACTAACTACACTTTGCTCCTATCTTCATTAGATGGATCCATGCTTGTATCTCTACATAATTGTTTTTTATTAAGGTCAATGGATCTCTTGCTGGCTATTTCAGAAGTTCTAGAGGCTTAAGGCAAGGTGATCCTTTATTGCCCTACCTTTTTGTCATTGTCATGGAAATGTTTTCCTCAACGATTTTAAAGGGTACTATGTTTCCTAATTTCCAATTTCATTGGCGAACCAAGGACTGTAAACTCACTCACCTTTTCTTTGCCGATGATATCCTTATCTTCTACCATGCTAGCATTAATTCTGTTAGTATTATATTATCTTGCATCCAATCCTTCTCTTTTTACTCGGGCCTCATTCCTAATGTTCATAAGAGTCAATGCTGTCAGGAATAAGCATGTGAATGATATTCCTGATTACATATGATTTGATTATGATATATATATATATATATATATATGAATGAATAATATGCAAGTATGCTTGCATTAAGAAAAGCTGTATAGTCCTTTGATAGATAATAGAAACATATGTATAAGGACTTAGAATGAATTGATCAAGTATATTAGGTTGATCCTACATAAGCAAAACAACTTTGTAAAGTCCTTAAAAAGAAATGATGTACAAGGACTATAAATATAGAAATATCAAGCATGTTAGGTTGATCTTATGATGTAATAAATAGACTTGTCTGATCGTCGAGTACTGCACCAGAGATCGTAGTCTGCCAGGAGAGTCAAGGATAACTCGAGAGCTATCGAGGCAGAATTGTAGTCTGCAAGATAGTAGATCTCAGAGTTCGTAGACTGCCAGGAGAAACGATGAAGGATTGTGGTATATCGAGAAGAGCTTCCTCGGGATCGTAGTGTGCTGAGGAAGTTATGTTTAGAATCATAGAGATAGCCTGCCTACGAGCCGACCGAATATCTGCCGAAGCCAAGTCAAGGATCATAAACTACACTCGAGATCGTAGAGTCTATTGATTACATGCAGAGATCGTAATCGAGCAAGATAAGATGAAGACAACAAGCGCAAGGCAGAAACCGTAGAGTGTCAAGATCTGATCTCAGGATCGTGAGTGTACCATGTAGAAAGGCAGAATCGTAGAGTCGCGAAACTACGACCTCAATAGAAGTGCTTACAATGCATAGGCAGAATCGTAGAGCAAGTATGATTCTCAACTAATGAGCACTCCCAGAATATCCAAAAAAACAAAGCCTTTGGTTGGAAATGCAAAGATACATCCTACCTGAAGGAAACCAGAGAGCACTCAATGAATGACATGCAAGCTAATAGAAGATCTAAGCACTAACCCAATCAACATCAAGATTGAGTTGTAAAGCCATTCAAGATGAAGTCTTCCACAAGATGATCATAAGAAGACTTCAGTAACTGACTAAGGAAAGTCAGCAAGTGTAGTAGCTGTCAGGTGAATAGAAGACAATGATCATGGAAGCAACCGAGATCGTAGTGTTTGCCAAACAAAGAAAGAACTGATGGAAAGTGAACCAAGATACTGGTTAGTCTCTGAAGAACAAGGCTAAAGTGATTAAACGTAGGGTCAGTCCATTGATGATAAGTGAACGGGAGATCACAAGGAGAAAGCTAGCTGGACGCGTCATAAATCTGAAGTGTCTTGCTATTCAAAGGGGACTAGAGCAAGGAAATAGGCCATCAGTCTCTGAGAACAGTCGAAGCAAACAGAAGTGTTGAAGCACTACACAATGAAAGGAAGAGGTGTACTACATTAGAGATCCAATCAACACTCTTCAAGATCATAGTGTTAACTCTACCAGTCAATGAGAAACACTCAACAAGACACTACGATCTGGTCCAAGAAGACAAGCATCAAAATCGTAGAGTTCGAACACCCGAAGATTGAAGCATTGGCAACGGTTCAAACTGAAGGATGGTATTCAGACAAAAGCTTATTGAGAGCATCGATGGAAAAGGACAACCTCTGATCGAGAAATCAGAAGGAGATAATAAAGTCTTCAACCTGACCAAGACATTAAAGTGACATCTCTGATGGGTAGGTGAAACAGTAGACTGCAATGTCAGATAAAGTATGACATGTCACATCAGCAGTCTATCTCTGTCAACTCAAGATCTCTGAAGATATTTGAATAGCCCTCAACGGCTACTTTCCAACGGGTGGATTGGGAAGGAGTATAAATCAAGAAGAGCTTCAAAGATCGAGGGCTGCTGGAGTTGCCGAGTTTGGAGAGAAGGTGGACTGTTCTAAACCACGTAAGATAGTGAGTCCGAAGGCTCACTCTACGATCCACCAAGAACACTCAGAATCATGCAAAGGAAGAAGTAGAAGTGAGAGTTCTACTATGTAGAAGTGAGAGTTCTACTACAAGAAGAGTGTTCTGAACTGCTAAGAGAAAGAAGAGCATCATGTCATCTTGGTGTCCATCATGGGAAGACTCTAAGTACAATAGAGAAGAGCTCACAGTCATCTTAACAAGTCCATCATGAGAAGACATCAAGTATCAAGAAGGGAGATCGCAAACGTCGTCATGGTGGCAAGCGTGAGAAAGTTTCTAAGTACCAAGAAGAAGAACTTACAGTCTACTTGGAAACCTATCATGTGCAGCCATCATGTATCAAGAGGAAAGATCTTCAAGGTAGTCATCAAGGGATCATCCGAAGTGGTTGAGTAACTGAAGAAGCTGAGCATCATGCCGCACTCAACTGCACTTCAAGGATGATCATGCCAAACTGCTAAGTATAGAAGATGTTCAGAGCATGAAGACATCTTAGCAGCTCAGCACCAACTCCAACAAACCAACAAAAAAATAACAAAATCCAGGGCCTTGAGGGGTCCTTGTCCGAAGGGACTAAATGAAGCCAGGGCCAGAAGGGTCCTTGTCCGGAGGGACTAAACGAAGTTCCAAGCCTGCTGGGCTTGAAGAGTTTCTAGGGAACTAGAGGAGTCCCAAGGCTGCTGGCCTTGAAGAGTTCTTAGTGAATCAAGTCCCAAGTGTCACGGCCTTGAAGGAATCTTAGTGATTCAGGGTGCTGCCCTTCCTTAGTGGAAATCTTACTAGTTGAAAGCAGAAGAGTGGATTAGGAGCTAGAGTCTCTGAACCACTTAAAACCCTTTGTGTGTTTTACATTATGTCATTTATATTATGTACTATAACTGCTATAATTACTATGTATGTTTTAACTGCTTACAACCAAACTAACTCTACGAACAATGTATGTTTGATTATGAATATATCAATGAAGGGGATCTTTTACTTATTTCGCTGTGCTTGAAAAGATTCTTATGTTTGTTATCTACTAATGTAATAGCAATACAAAATAAAAGAGAAAAGTATTTGAAATAAAAAGGATCTATTTAACCCCCCCTTCTAGATCTGTTGTGCCCTCTAGGAACTAACAATTGGTATCAGAGCAGGTTCTCATGCTATATTCAAAAGCTAATCGCTTTGAGTCTGATCCCAGGCACAAACATTGTTCTAAACTTAGTTTAGTAGTAAATAACTTGTTATATGCAGATGAGCTCACACGTTGGAAATACTGTGTATAGGTAAATGTGTATATACACCTGAAGCTGCTCAGATTGGTCCATGTTCTCGATTGCTACATGAACAAGACCAATCCTTGCCTGCAGTTAATCTTGTAGTCTGAAGATCAGACGAGAGAGCTCAAGAGACATCAATGACAAAGAGTCAAGCATCCACCAGTCTGAAAGATGAATAGGCTATACATGCTAAGAAATGCTTATCAAGTGAAGAAAGAAGATCTTCTCAAACTTATGTCTGGCCAACCAACAGCTGGGTATAAACTTTGTAAACTAAAGGATGTCAAAGATTTTAATGTAGAGATTCTCTTGGCCTACATCTTCAAGACCACAACTGATTGATTAAAGGCCAACACGGGCAATAAGCTGTTAGGAGCAAAAGTGAAGCTTTGCACATCAATGCCTAAACTGAGTATATCTAAGATAAATGACTGTTAAGAGACTGACAGTAAAAAGGTACGATTCCTCACTATTACATGTGTTCATCGCAAAAGCACCCTCTTATGAACCATAACAGTATTCTGTCAAGAAGTCATAATCTACCTAAAAAGGTGAAGAGAGAAAGTATCCTAAGGATGGAAACTCAAATATCTATAAACTTTTTCTCCATCCAAGTTTTAGGTTGAAGATGACATCTTAAAGGAAATCTGAAATGGGTCATAAGAGCATCAAAGGTCAAATGAAGTCTGTGTGAAGTAATCCTTGCTGGTGGGTTAGTGTGTATGTACAAATCCTTGTTCTAAGTGTTTGATAACACACAGAGTATGATCAGTTCTACAAGAGTATCTTGATGATGTGTAAAACTGATCACCTCCATGAATCAACTAGATACTCTTAAATCGTAGAGTTGATTCTCACTCTGTGAACACTTAAACATTATGAACATAACCCAGCAAATGATGAAACCATCAAAGATAAAGTGTGTGTTATTAAATGTTAAATCTTACACACACTCACTTTCATGCATATCAAAGTGTATTATCTAAAACTAGTCTTATGCATGAATATGATGTTCGTGATAAATGTGATGATTATCCAAATAAGAGGAACAGTGTTTTAGAAAACTAACCTAGCAGGACCCATTTAATTATGGGTACCAAAAATAGAAATATATTTAAACTTGCAGGTACTTGGTCAGTCTGACCACACTAAGGAATGCTGAAGCAGAAGACTTCAGTCAAGAAGACTCAACCAGCAGAAGGCTAAGGACTGTTCAGAGATGATTATGATAAAGTTCCTATATGTCCAAGCCGGGATAAATAAGGTTTTGGTCATTGTACTGGGGTCCGGTTTTCATTGTGGTTACCGAAACTTTTTTTGTTACAATCGAATAACTATACTTTCAAAAACTTACAAAATGGTCACTCAGATTCGATTTTTCTTCCAAAAACTGGATGGAATCTTGATCGCATGAAGTTGACTCCATTTTTTTTTTGGCGTGGCTGTTATTTTTGCTGATGTGGAGGTTAAAAATTTTCTTAAAAAAAATGTTACTCACAAGTCTCAAACTCTAGACCTCTTCAAATTAGAAACCTTATATTCAAACAAAACCATTGTGCCAACTTATCTACCATGCTTAAATTTATGTAATACTAATATTTAAACTAAGTAGCATCGCTTTCTAGGAATTGTAATAATAATAATAATTGTAATAATCGTAATAATAATAATTATTATTGTAATAATACAAATGACCAAAAGGATAATACACTATAGTATTTCAATAATAATAATAATAAGGCTTAAATATGATTTACTATCCTAAACTACACAATTTTTGTAATAAAAAAAAAACAATTTTTTTGTAATAATAATAAAAAAGCACGCTTTTTTAATAAAAAAAAAACAAAACAACGCAAAAAAAAAAAAACTAACAACGCAAAAAAAAAAAAAAAAGCGGCAGTTTAAAAAAGCGCAAAAAAAAAAAAAAAAAAAAAAAAAAAAGCAACAACAACAAAAAAATATTTTGTTTCAACATTTGGTAAACTTTTATAATTTGCGCTTTTATAATAAAATAAAAATGAAGTTTTTATTTTTATTAAAAAATGCGATTTTATAATAAAATAAAAATGCGCTTTTTTTTTTTTTGTTTTCTTTATGCGAGCTTTTTTTATTTTTTTAAAAAACGCAGCTTTTATTTTCATTAAAAAATGCGCTTTTAGCGCTTTTATTTTTATTAAAAATGCGCTTTTATAATAAAATAAAAATGCGTTTTTTATGCGATTTTTTTTTTATTTTATTATAAAATCGCATTTTTATGATAATTCATTTGATGATCTTGACCAATATAATTTTATTTACTTTTCTAACAATACAATAAACAATGTAAAGATCATAAATAAATTATTTTTAGATAATTTTTTATTAAAAGGCAGACATTACTAATTTTTCCAATCGAGTAAAAGACAGGTTTCTTTAGTGTGGTTTAAGAAATGATCGAGGTGATTTTTGTTTTTTTTATTAAAAAAAAACTTTGCTTTTTTATTATTAAAAAATTGTATTTTTTATTATAAAAATTGTGTAGTTTAGGATAGTAAATCATATTTAAGCCTTATTATTATTATTATTATTATTATTGAAATACTACGACAGATTATTATCCTTTTGGTCATTGTATTATTATAATAATAATAATTATTATTACGCTTATTACAATTATTATTATTATTATTACAATTCCTAGAAACGATGCTACTTAGTTTAAATATTAGTATTACATAAATTTAAGCATGGTAGATAGTTAACACAATGATTTTTGTTGGAATATAAGGTTTCGATTTGAAGAGGTCTAGAGTTCGAGACTCAGAGTAATTTTTCTTTAAGAAAATTTTAACCTCCACATCGCCAAAAAATAACGAACCACGCCAAAAAAAAAAATGGAGTCAACTTGCATCATAAAGATTCTCGTCTGCTTTTTGACTCGAAAAAATCGAACAGAGTGACCATTTTGTAAGTTTTTGAAAGTACAATTATTCGATTGTAACAAAAAAAGTTTCGGTAACCACAATGAAAACCGGACCCCAGTACAGTGACCAAAACCTTATTTATCCCTGTCCAAGCCTATCCTTGAAGACCCTCTGAGCTAACAGAATGTAGCTCACATGGCTGCTAATTTGTGTATGGAAGCAGGCCAGTCAACTAAAGGATCCTATGTGCTCAAGAGCAAACAAAGAATGCTATATGAGAAGGATTCTCAAAGAAGCTCACAACAAAGAATCATCGAACATCAGTCTAGAGGAACTCATCGTGGAAGCAGAACTTCACAAACACAAGACTGTCAAAGGAGACTATGATCGTAGTGCTGTCAAAAGATCGTAGAGTGATCAGTCCTGAAGATATCCATGCCTACAATACAAGGAGATTTAAGTGATAATGATGTTTCCAGTCAGAAGGAGATATGCAGGGCTGCCTTCAAATGAGTCTAAAGCAAAGGGATACACATCTATCCTGGAAGACAACTTCAACCATGGGGAGCAGTGATCTGTTGAGAAACAACAGCACTGAGTTATACTATGAGGAAATATACCAGCTACAAAGTCCCAAAACTTTGTGGCTGATGAAACAAAAGAAGATCCATAGTTAGTAGGAATGTCTCAAAACGTACTACTGATAACCTTTCAGCCACCCAACTCAAAATCGTGGAGTGCCTACGATTAAACATCTGATCGCAGTATAGAAGTAGGAGGACACCACGATTACAGCAAATGCAATTGTCTAAAGTTGGTAGAGGATCTCCCCATCAGAAAAGGTCGAATGAGATGTCATTGCAAATCACTTCTATAGCATTTCATCTGGAAAGCGCCTCAGGGACAAACTTGACCCTTAGCTCACTCTAAGAGGTTGTCCCTTCCTGAGCTACCTTGTCCCAGATGAATTGCTTGATCAAATTCATCTCAAGGACTAAGTCAGTCAACGATTGTAGAGTCGAGGTTGAAGAGAACTCCACGATCGCAGTGCAACCTCAACGATCGTAGAAGACAACTCGACGATCGTAGTTCTACCGAAGGGTACTCCAGTTCACAAGGAGCTTAGAAAATGAGACAATTGCTCAACCATTCAAAATGAGGAGATAAGTTCGAGTATATCAGTGATCAAACTATGCTGCATTAAAATGAGGATAGAAGTCAAAGCCATCCACTGCAGCATCTCTCAAAAGTTGATCGTTGAGTCAATAAAGGAAATCGTAGAGTCCATAGCTGGCTTACCACGCTACTCTACGAATAAAAAGGTCAACGGTCAAAGCCACGTCGTCTAAACGTCTACTCTTCTAAAAGGAAATATCTAACTAAAAAGTTATGGGGAGTTACAACTCATTACTGGGCATCGTGCAACCAATGGTCGGTTGACACATCACTGGTTATGCAGAGTTAGAAGGAACTGCCATAAAGACAATTTCAAATCTGCAGAAATTTATCAGAAGCTATCGAACCTTTCTCCCTCCCATTTTCAAACCCTAAAATCCTCTCAAGAGCCATAACAGATTAACACTCCAAAGCTTTATCAAATCACAATCAGCCATCACTTATAAACCTCTCTAAATAAAATACCCACATTCTTCGAACTACTCAAATGGAAAACTGGCGAGTAATCACTGGCATTCAGCTCGGAACCAAGTAATTCGAGAAATCCAAAAAGAAGTTCAGAGACATTCTCGAACTTGTGAAGAAAGCTGGATTCTCAGAATGTCTTGAGGCTAGAACTCGAGTATACGTCAACCTGGTAAAAGAGTTCTACTCAAACGCCTTCATAAACTTCAGAACTCTTTCTACCAAGGTCAAAGGTCAGTATCTGAAGCTGAAATCTTCTGACCTCAATCAATGCCTAGGTTTTCCTAACCAAGGGCTGAAGAGCCTTGATGATGTCGATACTGAACAAGCAAAGGAGATTATGGGCTACCAAAGAAACCCTAGTCTGAAAGACATGAAGAAGAAGGAGTTTCCAGAGGAATACGAGTTCCTTGCTGAAATAGTTAGAAAATGCATACTATGCAAGGACACTGCACATGACACAGTGCTTGACCAACAGTTGAAGATAATGTCAGCAATAGTTCTGAAGAAACAAATCAACTTTGGAGCTATCTTGTTTGATCAAATCTCCAAGTGGGTAGAAAAAGCTGAATTGAAAAAGTCCACCGAAAACCCCCTGACTAAGGTGTTTCATGGTAGACTGCTGAGTATTGTGATGAAAAAGAAGCTAGGAGGGAAGATCAAGGATGATGAGGGAGAACCTTTGAATGTCCACAAAGTAATGTCTCCACAATTATTTGTGAATTAGAAGAAGAACCCCAAGGAGAACAGAAGGCTGACTACTGCAGAAGAGGTAGAAAGCTCTGAGTCTGATGACTCTATACCAGCAGAACTCACACCAGCCAGAAAGAAATCCAGAGGTGTGAAGAAAGCTAGTGGTGTGAAGAAAGCCCATACCCCATCAAGAAGAGTCTCCACCAAAGATACAGATGAAGAAAAAAAGGGCCTAACTGCTGAAACAACAAAGAGAAGAAGTAACAGGCTGCTTCAAGGGCCATTCAACAAGAAAACTAAGGTGGAAAACAAACCAGCCTCAGCTTCCCAAAACAATACATCTGCTGAAAGGAAGGACGTAGAGTCAGCAGAAGAACAGACAGATGCCAAGGCTGAGTCCTCACCGACCAAATCCAGCAGTGAAGGTGAAGCTGGATTGATGAATGAAAATTCAACATCTGCTGATAAAAGAGAAATGCTCAAGCCCTGTGGCTAATCCTCAGAGCATTCACTCTTATGATGAAGAAGAGATTCAAGATGACCCAACTACATCTCCTAATGCAACTACCCCAATAAGCCCAGATAATGGGTCAAATGATGCTAATTCTAAAGAAGGAGAACGAGCCCCTTCAAATCCTGGAAGCCCTCAAAATGACTCAAAGGGTGATGAGTTTACAGAAGAAGGGTCTACTCCTGCCAGTACTGAACCTCAAGGAAGGTTGTCTGTTGAACGAGAGGAGTCAGAGTCTGAAAAAGAAGAAGAGTCTAACACTCCCAAAACTGAAACTCCAAGAAGAAGGAAGAGCTACAGACTGCAAGCTAAGTTTGCCTCCAAAAGGAGCAGTGATCAATCAAATGCCATCATTGAATTAAGTGATGATGAGTCTGTATCACAGGAAGAAAGTGCTGAGGAAAGGACCAGCAATGAAGAAGATGAATCAGAAGAAGATCATGCTGAAGAAGGTCCTGGGAATGAAATGCAGCAAGAAGAATTCACTGCTGTAAATGATCAAGACGGTTCAGGCTCTGAAAGAGAAGAAATGGATAATGATTCCAATTCTAAAAGTCAGGAATCAGAGGAAGCAGAATTCTACCCTATCCTCTCTCCAGCAAAATTCACTAGAAGAATAGTGGTAGAAGTCCCAAATGAACCACCAGTGATACCACCAGAAAGATGGGTGAACTATGGAGATGAACAGCTCAAAGTAGTAAGGATGACTGCATTTAAGGTGTTTAAAAATTGGAACAACATGGAACTAGACTGCACAACCATTCTCTACAATCCTGATGACCTACTAATGAGATGGTTCTTCCAATGAATGCCATAGCTAAAGGCCCACACTGAAAGAGATGGAAACTACTTCAGTTGGTGTTACAAGCAGTTTCCAAGCCTGGAGCTGGTGGCTCAAAACTTCCCAAGGGTGAAAAGTTATGCTACAAAGATGATCACAAACCAGCCCCACTTCAAAATCTATCGACATGCTGGAAATCACTATATCTCCTTCGATCGTAGAGTGGACTCTGAAGGAAGAAGGAACATGATCAAGGAGATGATCGTAGAGTCTGGCCACTCTACTGCTGAGAGTGCTTAAATTCAAAGTCAGAAGCTTCCAACAGCCCAATCAATGCTATCTGACATTCCCTCATCCTCAACCAACAATTGGTACTCAACGATTATTCAGATTTTCCAAGCTTTCAAAAATCTGTCCAAGAATAAAAATCATAGAGTCTAATCCAATGCTCAACCCGAAGCTGCCCAACAAGAGGATCAAACTATTCTGGAGCAGGAACTACTGAAGAGTTCTAATGAACTAAGTGAGAAAATATCTTTACTCACTATAGAGTCACAGAAGCTGACAGCATCAGGAGATAATTCTTTCCAAAACAAACTTCAAGCTACTATGGTTGATGTATTTCTCAAACTCCAAAAGAGAGATAACATCTATAAGAAAGCCATACAAGATCAAAAGGCAGAAGATCTACGAGTTCAGAAGGCCAATGAAGAGCAGATCCAAGCCCTCTCTGACAAGATTGACGACCTGAAGTAGTCTTTCTCAGTGCAACTTGAGCTAGGCCAATAGGAACTCAAGTTTGAAGTTGCCAACTCCTCCTACCTAATGGAGCAGCTTATGTCCAATATGGAGCAGCTCTCACAAATGATTAATGACAAAAAGGGGGAGAAAAAGAGGCATAGAAAGAGAAAGAGCAAGAGGAGCAAGAGGAAGTCAAAGAAAAAGACAGCAGCAGCTGCAGAAAAAGAATCATCATCTGAGGGGGAGCCAAAAGATGATGATCACATGATCGCAGAGTCTAAGGGGGAGCATGTTCAAAAAGAAGCTGAAAGGGAGCAAAGCCAAGACAAGAAGGTCATCATCCCAGGGGGAGCAAGAGCAAGAAAAACAAATAGATGAGTAGCTGATCAACAGACATCCTGGAAACATACATAGAGCTAAAGAGGTACATCTCTAACTAGTTAGGTATGTTCTGGATCCAGGATGTAAAGTGTCTTAATGTATAATTTGCCATATCTTTATAAATGACATTCATGATTATCTGTTTTAGAAATACAGCTGCTCACTGTATATAAGATTCATTCATAACATGCATATGCACTTAGTGTTTTTGTCATAATCAAATAGGGGGAGATTGTCAGGAATAAGCATGTGAATGATATTACTGATCACATATGATTTGATTATGATATATATATATATATATATATATATATATATATATATGAATAATATGTAAGTATGCTTGCATTAAGAAATGCTGTAAAGTCCTTTGATAGATAATAGAAACATATGTACAAGGACTTAGAATGAATTGATCAAGTATGTTAGGTTGATCCTACATAAGCAAAACAACTTTGTAAAGTCCTTAAAAAGAAATGATGTACAAGGACTATAAATATAGAAAGATCAAGCATGTTAGGTTGATCTTATGATGTAATAGATAGGCTTGTCTGATCGTCGAGTACTGCACCAGAGATCGTAGTCTGCTAAGAGAGTCAAGGATAACTCGAGAGCTATCGAGGCAGAATCGTAGTCTGTAAGATAGTAGATCTTGGAGTTCGTAGATTGCCAGGAGAAACGATGAAGGATCGTGGTATATTGAGAAGAGCTTCCTCGGGATTCTAGTGTGCTGAGAAAGTTATGTTCAGAATAGTAGAGACAGCCTGCCTACGAGCCGACCGAATATCTACCGAAGCCAAGTCAAGGATCGTAGGCTACACTTGAGATCGTAGAGTCTACTGATGCCGAAGCCATGTCAAGGATCGTAGACTACACTTTGAGTTCGTAGAGTCTATTGATTACATACAAAGATCGTAGTCGAGCAAGATCAGATGAAGACAACAAGCGTAAGGTAGAAACCGTAAAGTGTCAAGATCTAATCTCAGGATGGTAGTGTCTGCACAGCCGAAGCTAAATCGTAGAGTGCAGAACTACGACCTCAACAGAAGTGCTCACAATGCATAGGCAGAATCATAGAGCAAGTATGATTCTTAACTAATGAGCACTCCCAGAATATCTAAAGGAACAAAGCCTCTGGTTAGAAATGCAAAGATACATCCTACCTGAAGGAAACCAGAGAGCACTCAATGAATGGCATGCAAGCTAACAAAAGATCTAAGCACCAACCTAATCAGCATCAAGATTGAGTTGTAAAGCCATTCAAGAAGAAGTCTTCCACAAGATGATCATAAGAAAACTTCAGTAACTGACTAAGGAAAGTCAGCAAGTGCAGTAGCTATCAAGTGAACAGAAGACAACGATCTTGGAAGCAACCGAGATCGTAGTGTTTGCCAAACAAAGAAAGAACTGATGGAAAGTGAACCGAGATACTGGTTAGTCTCTGAAGAACAAGGCTAAAGTGATTAAAAGTAGGGTCAGTCCATTGATGATAAGTGAACGGGAGATCACAATGAGAAAGCGAGCTGGACGTGCCACAAATCTGAAGTGTCTTGCTATTCAGAGGGGACCAAAGCAAGGAGTTAGGCCATCACTCTATGAGAACAGTCGAAGCAAATAGAAGTGTTGAAGCACTGCACAATGAAAGGAAAAGGTGTACTACATTGGAGATCCAATCAACATTCTTCAAGATCGTAGTGTTAACTCTACCAGTTAATGAGCAACACTCAACAAGACACTACGATCAGGTCCAAGAAGACAAGCATCAGAATCGTAGAGTTCGAACACCAAAGATTGAAGCATTGGCAACCGGTTCAAACCAAGGATGGTATTCGGACAAAAGCTTATTGAGAGCATCGATGCAAAAATGACAACCTCTCGATCGAGAAATCGAGAAGGAGATAATAAAGTCTTCAACCCCGCCCAAGACATTAAAGTGACATCTCGATGGGTAGGTGAAACAAGAGAGACTACGCAATGTCGATAAAGTATGACATGTCACATCAGCAGTCTACCTCTGTCAGCTCGAGATCTATGAAGATATTTGAATAGCCCTCAATGGCTACTTTCCAATGGAAGGATTGGGAATGAGTATAAATCAAGAAGAGCTTCAAAGATCGAGGGCTGCTGGAGTTGCTGAGTTTGGAGAGAAGGTGGACTGTTCTAAACCACGTAAGATAGTGAGTCCGAAGGCTCACTCTACGATCCACCAAGAACACTCAGATTCATACAAAGGAAGAAGTAGAAGTGAGAGTTCTACTATGTAGAAGTGAGAGTTCTACTACAAGAAGAATGTTCTGAACTGCCAAGAGAAAGAAGAGCATCATGTCATCTTGGTGTCCATCATGGGAAGACTCTAAGTACAATAGAGAAGAGCTCACAGTCATCTTAGCAAGTCCATCATGAGAAGACATCAAGTATCAAGAAGGGAGATTGCAAACGTCATCATGGTGGCAAGCGTGAGAAAGTTTCTAAGTACCAAGAAGAAGAACTTACAGTCATCTTGGAAACCTATCATGTGCAGCCATCATGTATTAAGAAGAAAGATCTTCAAGGCAGTCATCAAGGGATCATCCGAAGTGGTTGAGTAACTGAACAAGCTGAGCATCATGCAACACTCAACAGCACTTCAAGGATGATCACGCCAAGCTGCTAAGTATAGAAAATGTTCAGAGCATGAAGACATCTTAGCTGCTCAGCACCAACTCTAACAAACCAACAAATAAACAACAAAAGCCAGAGCCTGAGGGGTCCTTGTCCGAAGGGACTAAATGAAGCCAGGGCCAGAAGGGTCCTTGTCCGGAGGGACTAAACGAAGTTCCAAGCCTGCTGGGCTTGAAGAGTTCTTAGGGAACTAGAGGAGTCCCAAGGCTGCTGGCCTTGAAGAGTTCTTAGTGAACTGAAGTCCCAAGGCTGCTGGCCTTGAAAGAATCTTAGTGATTCAGGGTGCTACCCTTCCTTAGTGGAAATCCTGCTATTTAAAAGTAGAAGAGTGGATTATAAGCTTGAGTCTCTGAATCACTTAAAACCCCTTGTGTCTTTTACATTATGTCATTAACATTATGTACTATAACTGCTATGTATGTTTTAACTGCTTACAACCAAACTAACTCCACGAACAATGTATGTTTGATTATGAATATATCAATGAAGGGGATCTTTTACTTATTCCGCTGTGCTTGAAAAGATTCTTATGTTTGTTATCTGCTAATGTAATAGCAATACAAAATAAAAGAGAAAAGTATTTGAAATAAAAAGGATCTATTCAACCCCCCTTCTAGATCTATTGTGCCCTCTGGGAACTAACAAATGCTTCTTGGCTAACACTGATCAGAGGGCCTCCACTGCCATTCTCTCTCTCCTTAGGTTTCAAGCTGGGTCCTTTCTTGTTAAATTCCTTGGGGTCCCTCTTATTTCGTCCAATCTTTCCTTTCTTGATTGCCTTCCCCTTATTTATAGAATCACCTCTCGAGTCTCTTCTTGGACTTCAGTTTCCCTTGCTTACTCAGGGAGTCTCCATCTTATTAAATATGTTCTTTTCTCTATCTAATCCTTTTGGAGTAATCATTTCATCCTTCCTAAAGCTGTCTTCAGAGAAATCCAATCTATTCTTTGCAAGTTCCTCTTGAAAGTCCCATCCTTGGGAAAATTTGTTGCTCATGTAGCCTAGCATAAACTTTGTCTCCCCACTTCGGAAGGGGGGTTAGAGTTAAAGAGTATCACGAATTGGAATAAGTCTCTGATATTGATGCATTTGCTCAATATTATACGCTGTGACTCCTTTTCTTTATGGGCTTCTTAGGTCAACAAAACTATTTTAAAAGGGAGGAATTTCTGGTCCTATAATGCACCTTTGGATTGTTCTTGGATATGGAAACAGATTCTCAAACTTAGGCCTTCGCTACACTGTGGGTAATGGCTCCAACACCAGTCTATGGTATGACCCCTAGATTAATGGTAATCCCAATAATCCTAACCAGTTTCTGCTGACCAATTCTGGGCTACCCTATAATGCCTTAGTTGCTGACATCAATATGGATTACTCTTGGAATATCCCTTAGAGCAACCACCATGATATGATTGAGTTTCGAAGATTTGTTGAAACACAACCTATTCGACCTTTATCTGCTGATCGAATTGAGTGGAACGGACACCAACTAGCTTTTACTAAAGTAAGGCACATATGGGATTGCATTAGATTTAAACAACCCAAGCCAATTTGGCATAAGGTTGTTTGGCACAAACTTTATGTCCCCTGATACTCTTTTATTCTGTGGATGGGGTTCCCTAATAAGCTCCTAACAAATGATATCACCAGACACTACTCTTTGGGAAGAATCTCTCTTTGCCCTCTTTGTCATCTTCATGATGAAAGCTTTGCTCACTTGTTTTTCAAATGCACTTACTCCACTGTCATCCTACTGTTGGGTAAAATCAATACGCTTAAAAATACGCAAGTGTACGTGGTCAACAAGTAATGTAGTAGTGAATAAAGTATCGTTCCCACGAGGATAAAATATCAAGAGTTTTAACTTCACAATTATCAATTTTGTATTAACCCTAATTTTATTAAACTAATCAATTCAATGGTTTTAAATTATATAAAAAAAAAACTAAATTAATAAGGAAATAAACTATCACAAAACAGTCACCAATAACGAAATCCAGAATTTCAAACAATTAATGGAGAATTAGACTTATGATTTCACCTTGAGCTTCACTCTGATTTTCAAACCTTTATTTCAACTCAATTCAATATCCCAATTTATTAATCGAGAACACGAATGTAGTAATAGCCACCTCTCGATGCACTAATACCGTATTAACATCAATCCACAATTAAGATAGAAATCCGTTAAACACCTAACTTAACCAACTCACTATATCTCTATGTGAACCGCAATTAAAGAAGGTTTAAGTTTAAGCTCTCTATACGATTACATGCGATGTCAAGCGTATCTCTACCTTAACAATAATCACAAATCTGCTATCGACAAAATTCATGACACATGCTATATTAACTAGGTCTAGATTCGAATCTCCTCTCTCGATTCCTTTCAAATCCAAAAGAACTGTTGATCAGGCAATTCATAAATTCACGCTCAAATTAACATAGATAAACTGAAAATATCTTATTGAATTGGAAATCAAAGTTATAGAATCATCGTTTCACCCAAAGATCCATCACAAGTCTAATAAGTAAATTAGTTCATAACGAATGAATTAAAAACTGAATAATTTGTTGAAACATCCTTCCAATTACAAATAAGACTAAAGAGAAGAAGAATAATGAAAACCCCTTCACGTAGTCTTGATTCTCAACCGTCGTGACAATCTCTGAAAATTACTCCTCCAACGTTTGCTCTTGAATCCTTCAAATCGCTCTTGAATTAATGCCTTTTTGTTGTATGATCGTTGTTCTTCTACGTAATAGCAAGCTCTCCTTTTCTCCTGGCCGAAATATGTTTTTATTAGAGTCCAAGCGCACCACAAAAGTCCCAAAATCCGAGCACCAGCAGACATCGAAACAGAACAGGTCACTCCAGAATCGGGACCCCCGTCCCAGCGGGGGGTACAAGCACTATAAAGCCCACCCCGACGGGGGGTGCTACTGACTTCAATTTTTGTCTTCTTCAACATTTTTCCACTTTTGAACCACAAAGACCGCCTTTCGTCAACACTTGCATCCATGACCACCCTGCACATAAAATGACAAAACGAGTAAAAACGAACACAAAACATGAAGATAACTACGAATTTAAACTTGAAATGAATATCGATTCGTGTATATAAAATCCACTTATCACCTACAACACACCTTGAATTTGGGAGATTGGGCCATTGCCAATATGGACTGGATTACTGTTACTGATTTCATCATTTCTTTCCAAGGTCGAAGACTCACTAAACACATTCTATTTCTTACCTTTGTTGTTACATTTTACAAGTTTTGGGAGTCGAGGAACATGAAAATCCACAAGGATAAACTTGTCCCTCCGTCATGTATTGCTAAAGATGCTGTTCTCATCATTAAGTCTAGACTGTCATTGTGACGAACGAAATTTTGTAATCTAATTTAAATATTTATTGAATTAAATAAATATTTTTCGATGATTTAATTATTGGATTAAATAATTAATTGATGAATTTGTGGTAGATTAATTTAATTATATGTGTTATATTAATTAAATTAATGTGGAGAATTTTATTATTCAGAGTATGTATTTAATTGAGCTTATTTGATTAAATGAATGATTTAATAAGCATAATGTTATTTTAATTAATTTAATAATTAATTAGAGATTTAATAATTTGACATAATTAATAAATGAGAAAATTAATTATGTGACTATGTGAATTAATGAGAAATTATTATATTTTTTTTAAATTAAATTAAATAAGATATTCAATTTATCGTTTAAATGGGTGTGACATTGTTAAACTATATTATAAGAGATTTATTAAATTAAATGGGAATTAGCCTTTTAAGGCTAGCCAAACGAGGCCCTAATGGGAGTTGGGCAGTTAAGCCACGAATTGGATTAACTGACCACAACCAACGTCAGTTTAATTACGTATAATTATATTAAGTGTATACTTTATATCATTAATCAGAAGAAAAGTTTAGAAAATCTAGAGAGAATTCAGAGAGAGTTTAGAGGAAATTGTGAGGTTGGAGAATCAGAGAAGTTGCTTCAAGGTAACCACTCTTCAACCCATCTTGTAAATTACATTGTTAATATTTTCTAAGAAAAACTATTTCAAGTCTCTGTAATTGAAAAGAGAATGATTTATGTGTTTATATGTGATAATATATTGTCATAATATGTTTTTACCGTATAGGTTTGTGTTCATAACATCAATTGCACATAATTATGTCGTAAATAGTTTTCTTTAAAGTTACAGAGTATAAAGGTTTCATAGATATGGCCCTTATGGGAAATGGTATGCCACATTTTGTTGTTTAACTTAAAATTTATTTGTAGATTGTGATAACATATGTTAAAACAAAGAAAACAAACTTTGAATAGACAGATTCGAAGTTATAAGGAATTGTAATATCAAATTTTCACATTTTATTTTCTTAACTTCCCAAAAACACTAAGAACACTGAAAATTTATTGTTTGATTCAAGTAATTGTATGTTTTAACTTGTTAAATCATGCTATAAAGGTTGGGTAGGGATCATGTACGAATTCTATTGTCGGTATACTTAATTTCATGTGTGAATAATGTAATTGGGTGTAATTGGTCATGATCTGTGTTCCTCATGAAACTTCGAAATTAGAAATGGCATGTCATGTAATAAATGGCCAACCTCATACCTTAAGGGCCCACTGATTGCGGCGCCAAAGTGCCAAGAAGATCTCTGATCCAAGCTTGATGCCATCTGGCTTGGCCCGATGTTACCAAGATTAGCCCAGTAGGTGACGCCGCAGTGCCAATATGCCGTGTGTCCAAGAATGAGAATTTTAATTGTTTTATTTCGGGAAATGTAATAGTAACCCAATCTAATGAACATAAAAATGTGTTAGACATATAGTGAGATGTTAAAGTAAATTCTTAACATGTCAAAAAGGTAATTACATGTTTGATTTAATTGTTGAACGCGTAGTTAACTTGTCGTTCATGAAGTCTAATATTATGAGAAAACAAGTGTTATGATTCGATTAGTATAATCATAATCAGAGTTTAGACAAAAAAGAATGATCTTGCGATGCTAGTTACGTTATAATTGATTAGTATTATGAATGTAAATGGTATGTAGGATTAAATCGAGGGACGTGTATAATTAACGTGTAATCTACGCATGAGGCAAGTTTCCTAACCCTACTTGTTATCGTTATGCAAGTTTCTAAACCATTACATTGAGCAAATTCTAGACTTATATTTTATATCGAGCAAGTTCCTATTATTTATTGATCAAGTTCAATATGTTATATTAGGAGTTATCAATCTTTTAAAGCATGATTCCTGTTATACAATATTTATTCTATTGTATACCTCTTGAGTTATTATTCAATTTGAATATCGTTTATTGTTGATGTAATAACCCGATATTTTCTATGTAAATAAATAAGAAATTTTGAATATAATTTTTTTTATTATTTGAAGATGGGAATATGTGCTTGAGTAATGTATATGTATATATGTGATAAATAAAATTTATTTATTACATGAATAATTTCAAATAATTTTATTTTAGAATTATTGATCATTATAACGTATATACTTATAATAATTAATTTTATAGTAGAAATGTCCTTATTATTTATTTTGTATGAAAATATGATTTTTATATTATTTAAATAATATATGAAATGATTATTTAAATTATTATAATTACTATTTTATTATATGAATTTTAGTTCAGATTATTATGTTAATTATTTTAACTTAATTAATAATGTTAGATATGAAAAATAAATCAGATATGGAATCCAAACCCTAAATTTGGGTATTGATCAAGGGATGAGAATAATAATATAATATTAATTACCCGGATTTGGGGGCGTCACAGGTTGGTATCAAAGCTTTAGGGTTAGAAACCTTAGGTGGGATAAGACCTTAGGCTATAACCTTAGAACAGAGAGAAACGTTAAAAATACAGATAACTCATATAGAGTTTAAAAGGAGATGAATTGAATAAATTCATCGTTAAACAAAATAAAAGATAACTCTTATAAAACTATTATTTTCTGTGTGTATATACTATTTACTAATCAAGATAAGTTGTGTGTAGATGTCTGGTTCAAAAGAATTAGGATACTCTTTGATCGTAAAGAAGGAGCCGATATCAAAGCTAACAGCTGAAATAGAGGCTCATAGTGCAGACAACCTTGATAAGGTGGTGGTATTGGAAAGCGTAGTACCAGATCCAGAAATGGTGGAACTGACAGATAGTTATTTAGACACTAAAGTTGGAGCTGATCAAGCATCAACGGAAGTACAAAATCTGAAGAACAAGGTTTCTTCTCTAGAAAATCTATGGGAAATAGAAAAGCTACTAAATAACCAATTACGAAAGGCGTTAATAGAAATTATGGAAGAAAAAGATAAGCTTAAAATCCAAATTGATCAAATAGGAGCCGGGATTAACAAATCATGTGCAGCTCCGAGCAAGAAAGGGAAAAGAAAGAGGAAAGACCGTGGCATAGGAAATTAGATGGATTAGTAGTTAATTATGTATGTTTGATAATGTACGGGTGTAATGTAATATTCTCAAACTTTTGTATAAGTTATTACAGTAATTCTCGACTTTTGTGGTCACAAAGGGATAACAGTATGTGTTATGTTATGTAAAGTACTTTGAATTGATGAATACGAATCAATGTTTCATTAATGGAATAAGTTTTGTATAAAACTTTGTGTTACATGTTAAACTTATACAATAAGTGTGACGCCCCCAAAATTAGGTATACATCACCCATCTTGGGTCGTCAGATACATGGTACAGAATTCAAATACAACTTACTAATACAACTGTCGTGTACAATACGACAAACATAAACTATGAGTTTGAATACAAATATTATCTACTAGAGATTATACAAACTCAAAAGGAGTCCTCATTACAATTATTATCACACTATTTCACAGAATAGTGAGGACTACTAATGCTATCCTCTGGACCATCATTCCGCTCCCAGACTCGTCCCAAATATATTCTCATTTCACAAGAGAACAAAGTGAAAGAAAGGGTGAGCTCAACTAGCCCAAGAAGAAATATTATGACTAAGATAATGCGTAATAAATTATCATTAGTCTCCAACAATGTTAAACCGATAAAATATAATAGACATCAAGTTTAACTGCAATGAACAAACAATCCATTAAAAGAGTCAAGTAGAAAATAAAATCTACTATCTTTTATGATTTAAAAGGTTTTTCATCACTGTTATCGCTGAGACTCAGCTTAATAAATATTCCACATCATCGAATCACCCCTGCACTACTGCCAAGGATATTCTTTAGTATCACGACCACAATTATCCATGCACTACGGGCCAAGAATATTTGTGTATTCATTAATGGCCATGATCATGCCAACAACTGTCCATCAATGCACTACGGGCCAATGAGAACTTTTACCACATCATTTGTAACATTACGGTCATGATTACACCGAATAATCCCTGGTCATAATCATACCAAGTCCATCAATGCACTACAGGCCACAGATGACTTTCAACAAAATATAAACATGAGGATGATGACAATGATATAAGAATTCAATAAAACAAGTTGAAGAATTATTTTATCCAGAATTATTAATGTCCAAATTGTCAACATGATCTTTGTTTTGTAGAGTAAAATTCAAGAATGATCGTAAGAATATTTCCATGAAAAGATCTCGGATGAAGCGCAAATATCAAGGATATTCTACTAATTTTATGGAGTATAGAAGTCAAACTTTAACCAATCGAGTATAATAAAGAATGGAATAACAAAAGAAATCACCATGCATGCGCATACTTTGCATGAGACAAAGTTATTCAACAGAATAATAATAATCGGAACCAGTCGTCGCAAAATTTTGCAAGCGGGTGATGTTCCAACAGAAATAATAAAGATTTTAACCGGTCCTGGTGTAAACACACGAATATGATGTTCCAACAGAATAATAAGACGAGAACCAGTCCAATGTAAAACACACGATGTGATGTTCCAACGAAATAATAATAAAGATTTTAACCGAGTCCTGTAAAACACACGCATGGATGTTTAAAGAGACTAATAGAAGAATGTCACCAAGTATAGGGTAGACCACATATACAGGTTATTCCAACAGAATAATAAGAATTGGAATAACAACAGTTCTCTTCATGAATAAGAAAGAATAACACTCCTTACGAGTACAACAAATAATATTCCCTACCTTAAGAAGAAGAGTACTGGATATATAAGTAGTGAAGTAGCAGAATACTTTCTTCTTTCTCTCTATAGTTTATCTCTATAGTTTCTCTCTCTAGAGTTCAGTGAATTCGTAAGAAAATAATGAAGGAATGAGCTTCTATTTATAGGAAAATAGAATGCATAGTAACTAATCCATGAACGGTCCAGATTGATTTACTTTAATCTGACGGTCCATATTTAAAGCAAAATCTTTTAAATAAAATATAATATATTCTATTTATAATCTAATAAAATGAATAACTTTATAAAAGATTTTACTATGCAAACACTATCAGAGCACTATGAAAAACACTATGCATAATAAAATATAATATATTCTAATTATTGTCAATAAAATGTATAGATTTATAAAAGTATTCTGCTTTTATATAAAAAGTTTTTACTATGCAAAACACTATGCGATACATTATGCAACACTATGCATAATAGAATATAATATATTCTATTTATAGAATAACTTTATAAAAGTATTCATTTTATATAAAAAGATTTTCCTCAGATTATTACATTAATAATACCAACAAAATTGAGTGACTTATCACGTAAGCATCAATAATCAATACCGTAGTACTACTATGCAACCACGCCAGACATCTTTGTACTTTTAACACCGGTGTTTCAACAGCTAATGATAAAACTTCAGCCGTTATTTTCATAAAGTATTTTTGTTGTTTTCTAAATCCGACAATAATTCCGTTGTGGGGTCCACCAATGATTGTGCCATTATACGAATATTCCCTGTTAAAACGAATATTCCCCGACCAATCGAATATTATATAACAACTTGCGTACTTTGCAAAATTAATAAATATTACCCACAACTATAACATTATATCAATTTCACTCCATAATATTCAAAAATAATATTTATAGAAAATTCATCTTTATTCAAAAAGTTGGGGTTTTACAATCTCCCCTTCTTATGAAATTTCGCCCTCAAAATTAGGGTACGTACCTGGTATGTCGATGAGGTAAGGATACCTTGATTTCATTTCAGATTCTAACTCCCAAGTTATTTCCTCAACATCGTGGTTTCTCCACAAAACTTTGACTTGAGGTATAACCTTGGTGCGTAGAATATGTTTCTTCTTATCCAAGATTTGAACAGGAACTTCTTCATACGTCAAATCTTCTGCTATTTCGTCCGGTTCCAACTCAATAATGTGGATCGGGTCTTCCACATATTTACGTAACATGAATATGTGAAAAACGTTATGAACACGAGACATACTTGGCGGTAAAGCGAGTCTATAGGCCACAATTCCTACTCGATCAAGGATTAAAAATGGGCCGATGAATCGAGGATTGAGCTTTTCTCTCTTTCCAAATCTCGTAACTCCTTTCCATGGAGCAACACGTAACAACACATGATTTCCTATATCGAATTCCACGTCCTTTCGATGAAGATCAGCATAACTCTTTTGTCGATCTTGTGAGGTTTTTATACGTTGCCGGATCGTTTGAATCTTTTCTGTAGTCATACGTACCAACTCTGGTCCCAACAACGTTGCTTCACCCACCTCATCCCAGCATACTGTAGAACGACACTTTCTTCCATACAACGCTTCAAATGGAGCCATGCCAATATTTGCTTGATAACTGTTGTTGTAGGAAAACTCCACCAATGGTAAGAACTTGTCCCAACTTCCCTTGAAATCAAGGACACAGAGTCTTAATAGATCTTCAAGAGTTTGAATAGTCCTCTCCGACTGTCCGTCCGTCTGAGGATGATATGCCGAGCTAAATCGTAAATCTGTGCCCATAACTTTCTGCAAACTAACCCAAAATCGTGAAGTGAATCTTGGGTCTCGATCAGAAACTATGGATACTGGCATACCATGCAGTCTTACAATCTCGTTTATGTACATACAAGCAAAACGTTCAAGTGTATAAGTCTCTCGTATCGGTAAGAAATGAGGAGACTTGGTCAATCTATCAACAATGACCCAAATCGCATCTATGCCTTGAGAAACCTTGGGAAGACCAGTAACGAAATCCATGGTAATGTGCTCCCACTTCCATTCTGGAATTTCAAGTGGTTGCAATGGACCTTTTGGTACTTGATGCTCCGCCTTGACTCGTTGACACGTTAGACACCTTGAGATAAACAGTGCTATCTCTCTCTTCATATTGCCCCACCAAAATGTATGTCGAAGATCATGATATATTTTGGTACTCCCAGGATGGATTGAAAACGGTGTGTTGTGTTCCTCCATCATGATTTTATACTTTAAATCAGGGTCGTTAGGAACAAAAAGTCTGGAGTTGACTCGAAGTATTCCTTCTTCATCGATTCTTGCTTTCGGCATCGCACCTTCTTGCACTTTCTTCCTCATACGCATCGACTCGGATCTCAGAATTTGAGCGACTTTAATTTTATCAATTAAAGTCAGTTCTACTCGTATATTTGCCATCATCACGCGGGTCCCTGGAGTCTTTATCTCTATCTCCATCCTTTGCAAGTCATACAAAATGGGCCTTTGCGTTGACAATGTTGCACTCGTACCCGCATATGATCTTTTACTCAATGTGTCAGCTACCACATTCGCTTTTCCAGGATGGTATTGGATGGTATGATCATAATCTTTCAACAGTTCAAGCCAACGTCGTTGTCGCATGTTGAGTTCCTTTTGAGTGAAGAAATATTTGAGGCTTTTATGATCCGTAAAGATCTCCACTTTCTCCCCATACAAGTAATGCCTCCAAATCTTTAGTACGAAGACAACAGCTGCCAACTCTAGATCATGAGTAGGATAATTCCTCTCATATTCTTTGAGTTGTTGTGAGGTATAGGCTATAACTTTCCCATGTTGCATGAGAACGCATCCTAACCCTTTGCCCGAAGCATCACTGTAGATGACACATCCCTCCGAACCAGATGGTATTGTCAGAACAGGTGTTGAAATGAGTCTCCTCTTGAGTTCTTGAAAACTCTTCTCACATTCCTCGCTCCAATCGAACTTTGTATCTTTTCTAGTCAGTTGAGTTAGTAGAGTAGCGATTCAAGAAAACCCTTCTACGAATCTCCGATAATAACCAGCTAAGCCGAGAAAGCTACGTACTTCGATCCCTGATTTAGGTTGCTCCTAGCTTTGAATAGCTTCAATCTTTGCTGGGTCAACAGATATTCAATTACTTGATACCACATGCCCAAGGAATACTACTTCCTCAAGCCAGAACTCGCATTTCTTCAACTTGGCATAAAGTTTATATTCACGAAGTTTTTGGAGTATCAGCCTCAAGTGTTGCTCATGATCTTCATGGCTTTTGGAATAAATAAGGATGTCATCAATAAAGGCGACCACAAAGTGATCTAAATATTCCTTGAATACTCGGTTCATCATATCCATGAAGGCAGCAGAAGCATTAGTCAATCCAAAGGACATGACTAGGAATTCATAATGCCCGTACCGAGTTCTGAAAGCCGTCTTTGGAATGTCATCGGTTCTAATCTTCAATTGGTGATATCTGGAACAAAGACCAATCTTTGAAAAGAATTTGGCTCCTTGCAACTGGTCAAACAGGTCATCAATACGTGGCAATGGGTACCTATTTTTTATGGTGACATGATTCAACTCCCGATAATCAATACAAAGTCGCATACTCCCATCTTTCTTCTTCACGAATAGAAATGTGAGCACCCCAAGGAGAAGTACTAGGACGAATAAAGCCAATGTCTAACAATTCCTGCAGTTGAGTTTTTAACTCCTGAAGTTCAATAGGAGCCATTCGATATGGGGATTTAGAAATGGGTTTTGTACCGGGTTCAAGGTCGATATAAAATTCAATTTCACGCTCTGGGTAGGCCAGAAGTTCTTCAGTGAATACGTCGAAATTCATTAACAATAGAAATATTATTCAAAATCGACGTATTTTGTTTAGATCTCGTGATATGAGCTAAGAAAGCTTGACATCCGCTTTTTAATAAACAAATAGCTTTATGGCTTGAGATGACAGTGATTGATTTTAATGGTTTGGTTGCTTGAATTCGCATAATAGGTCGATTAGGAATATGAAAGCTAACAACCTTACGAAAACAATCAATTTTTGCATGATGAGTAGTTAACCAATAAATCCCTAGAATTACATCAAATGCAAGTATTTTTAATGCAATAAGATCAACAGGTAATGTGTGGGTACCAACTTGAACCAAACAAGACTTATAAACCGTGGATGTAATGAAGGTTTCTCCCAACGGAGTTTCCACAGATAAGTCAAAGTCTAATTTCTTCGGAGTCAAATTTAATCGTTGAGCACAAGTAGGAGAAATAAAAGAATGGGTAGAACCGGTATCAAATAAAGTGTAGACTTCGCTAGAGTTTATGATAAGCTTACCCATGATGACCTCATTCGGGTTCCTTGCTTTCTGGGAGGTCACAACAAATGCTCTCCCTTGCACTACCGGCTTTGACTTTTCTGAGACAGCCTTTGGTGCCTCCATCCTAGCTGAATTTGTCTTCGGTGAACGAAAAAATCGAGCTAAGTGACCTTCTCTTCCACAATTATAACATGCTTTGGACGGCATCGTGCAATTTGGACTGATGTGTCCCTCCCCTCCGCATTTGAAGCATATGATAGGTGGTCTTTCTCCTTCCTTAACAATGGGTGCTGGTGCTGACATCTTTCCATCATTGTTGAATCTCCTTTTCTTGAAATGTCCATTCTTATTATTTTGGCCCTGATTACCACCGAAGTGGTTACCATTTCTGGCCTGTTGATTCCCTCCACGCTTGTTGTCACCGCTTCGATGACTGCTCTCACTGGTATTATCATTTTGCCGACTGCTTTCTTTTGGTTACGTTGACTCGTTATCGCGCTCCACCAACTGAGCCCTATTTACAACATCTGAATACAAACACAGTTTATGAGAAATAAGATGTTGACATATCTCCAGCTTCAAACCTCTTAAAAACATTCACGCCATTCTCTCTTCATTATCCACCAAGTGGGACGCAAACCGGGATAACTCCGCAAATTTTTCCTCGTATTGCGACACGGTCATATTGTTTTGCTCCAATTTGATAAACTCCACCTCCTTCATGTGACGAATACTTTTGGGAAAGTATTTGTCGTTGAACATCTCTTGGAACTTCTCCCAAGACATCTTTAGCACGGAAGGTTGAGTACGTTTTACCGATTCCCACCAGTAATCTACCTCTCCGCGCAACATAAAGGCGGCAAAGGGAACCTTTTGCTCCTCGGAGCATCCCAAGACATCAAATATCTTGGTGATCTGCATTATCCATGCTTCTGCCATAAGTGGTTTTGGATCTCCCTTAAACTCCGGTGGTCCCAGCTCCTTGAACTATTTAGCGGTGACCGCCCGAGAGTTTCCAGTGTTTCCACCTACATTTTGGACAGGAGCCGCTCTCGCCTGCTGTTGCATGAATTGCATAAAGCCTCTGAACAATCCATCATTCAGCATTTGGTCAGTGTTGTTGTTTGCATGAGGATTGTTGCCTTCCTGATGCACATTTTCCTGATTATTGATATGTGGAGACTCAACGGTCTCTTGAGCTCTATTGCTATTCTCAACATTTTCGGATGTCATTTTCAGATACTGCCACAAAACAAAGGTTAATTGACATGTAACATAATATCTCTAAACTCTGGCCAACCAATTTAAATACAAAATAAATTTAAGTAGGTCATACTAGCGAAGGAATTCCCCGTCTCTCCCCTCCTAGTTCTAGTCTCACATCTTAGCTAGGGATCATATCCCTAAGCTTTGATACCAACTATGACGCCACCAAAATTAGGTATAGATCACACATCTTGGGTCGTCAGATACATGGTACAGAATTCAAATACAACTTACTAATACAACTGTCGTGAACAATACGACAAACATAAACTGTGAGTTTGAATACAAATATTATCTACTAGAGATTATACAAACTCAAAAGGAGTCCTCATTACAATTATTATCATACTATTTCACAGAATAGTGAGGACTACTAATGCTATCCTCTGGACCATCACTCCGTTCCCCGACTCGTCCCAGCTATATGCTAGTTTTCTGAAGAGAACAGTGAAAGAAAGGGTGAGCTCAACTAGCCCCAAAAGAAATATTATGACTAAGATAATGCAGAATAAATTATCATTAGTCTCCAACAATGTTAAACTGATAAAATATAATAGACATCAAGTTTAACTGCAGCGGAACAAGCAATCCATTAAAACAGTCAAGTAGAAAATAAAATCTACTATCTTTTATAATTTAAAAGGTTTTTCATCACTGTTATCGCTGAGACTCAGCTTAATAAATATTCCACATCATCGAATCACCCCTGCACTACGACCAAGGATATTCTTTAGTATCACGACCACAATTATCCATGCACTACGGGCCAAGAATATTTGTGTATTCATTAATGGTCATGATCATGCCAACAACTGTCCATCAATGCACTACGGGCCAATGAGAACTTTTACCACATTATTTGTAACATTACTACCATGATTACACCGAATAATCCTCGGTCATAATCATACCAAGTCCATCTATGCATTACAGCCACAGATGACTTTTAACAAAATATAAACATGAGGATGATGACAATGATATAAGAATTCAATAAAACAAGTTCAAGAATTATTTTATCCGAGAATTATTAACGTCCAAATTGTCAACATGATACTTGCTTTTGTAGAGTAAAATTCAAGAATGATCGTAAGAATATTTCCATGAAAAGATATCGGATGAAGCACAAATATCAAGGATATTCTACTAATTTCATGGAGTATAGAAGTCAAAACTTTAACCAACCGAGTATAATAAAGAATGGAATAACAAAAGAAATCACCATGCATGCAAGATTGCTTAGCATAGACAAGTTATTCCAATGAATAATAATAATCGGAACCGAGTCGCAAAATTTTTACCCAAGCGGGATGTTCCAACAGAATAATAAAGATTTTAACTCGGTCCCTGTAAAACACACGATACATGATGTTCCAACAGTAATAATAATAAGATTTTAAACCAGTCCGATGTAAAACACACACGTGATGTTCCAACGGAATAATAATAAAGATTTTAACCAAATCGATAAACAACACATGTACATGATGATCCACCATAATAATAGAAGAATGTCACCAAGTATAGGGTAGATCACAGATACAAAAGTTATTCCAATGTAATAATAAGAATTGGAATAACAACAGTTCTCTTCATGAATAAGAAAGAATAACACTCCTTACGAGTACAATAAATAATATTCCCTACCTTAAGAAGAAGAGTACTGGATATATAAGTAGTGAAGTAGCATAATACTTTCTTCTTTCTCTCTATAGTTTATCTCTATAGTTTCTTTCTCTAGAGTTCAGTGAATTCGTAAGAAAATAATGAAGGAATGAGCTTCTATTTATAGGAAAATGGAATGAATAAGAACTAATCCATGAACGGTCCAGATTGATTTACTTTAATCGGACAAATTCATATTTAAAGCAAAATCTTTTAAATAAAATATAATATATTCTATTTATAATCTAATAAAACGAATAACTTTATAAAAGATTTTACTATGCAAACACTATGCATGCGCTTATGCATAATAAAAATATAATATATTCTAATTATTATTGTCTAATAAAATAGATAGCTTTATAAAAGTATTCTGCTTTATATAAAAGTTTTTACTATGCAAAACACTATGCAGATACTATGCATAATAAAATATAATATATTCGATTTATAGAATAACTTTATAAAAGTATTCTGCTTTTATATAAAAAGATTTTCTCGTATTATTACATTAATAATACCAACAAAACCGAGTGACTTATCACGTAAGCATCAATAATCAATACTATGTGCTACTACGCAACCACCACACGTATTCGCATTTTTTTAACACCGTGTTTTCAACAGCTTAACGTGTAAAACTTCCGCCGTTATTTTCATAAAATATTTTTATGTCGCTTTTCTCAATCCGATAATAATTTTGTTATGGGGTCCACCAATGATTGTCTTGTTTATGCGAATATTCCTGTTAAAACGAATATTCCCCACCAATCGAATATTATATAACAACTTGCGTACTTTACAAAATTTATAAATATTACCCACAACTATAACATTATATCAATTTCACTCCATAATATTCAAAAATAATATTTATAGAAAATTCATCTTTATTCAAAAAGTTGGGGTTTTACAATAAGGTTTAGAATGTAAGTTAAATTTATGATTTTATGTAATTAGATAATGCCGCCAGGACGTCAAACACGAAATCAAAGGGCAGAAGAATCATCAACGCCGAGGGACAACCATGAGACCCAATGCAAAACTTTGCGAACATGGTAGCTTTCGAAGCTATGCAAATAGGAATAATACACCAGCGAGGAACCGACCAAACAATCGCTTGGCAAACTTCAAAGACTTCAAGGCAGTAGGATCACCGAATTCTGTGGGAACAATGACCTATAGAAGCCCAGACATGGGTTAACGAGATAGAAAAGGCGTTCGTAGTTGCTAGGGTAGATGAGGGGAAAAATACCTCTTTTGCCACCTATATGATGAAAGGAGAGGCGAACTTTTGGTGGGAAGCAAATCAAACTAGGGCAGGAGAAGGAGTAGTTATTTGGGCTAGGTTTAAGACTTTCTTTTTCAAAAACTACCTCTCAGCTAGCATGCAGGCTAGGATGGAGGTAAAATTTTTGGTGTTAAAGCAAGAGAACATGACTGTTGCAGAGTATGCCGCAAAGTTTAATGAGTTGGCTAGGTTTGCTCCGCATCAAGTTGATCTGAGGAGGCTAGGAAGGCAAGAAGGTTCGAGTGGGATTAAAACCCCTCGCTCTACAAACAAGGTGGCGATGTTATTGATTTATACTTTTACAAAGACTCATGGAAAAAGGCTATCATAGCTGAGGAGGGGAGTGAGGCCATAAGCCTCTATAACAAGGAGAAGAGGAACAAAGGCAAGGCAGTAGGAGCTGTGAAGGTGGAAACTAATAGTGGGAATAAGGGTGAGAAAAGAAAGGGGAATTATTTTGGGAATGTTCAGGTGATATAGGAAGGTGTGAAGAAGCAAGTAGTTCAGTGTGGGAGATGTGGGAAGTGTTAGGTTTGTAATATTCATGTGCGCAATCAAATTGCACAAATTAAGCGGAAGCGTGTAAAATCAGAGTTTAAAAAATTTACAAACCATATACCCGGATCACCCTTTATGCACAATTATTAATTAAACGAAAAGATAAAGAATAAAATCATACCCTTGAAGATCGAGCTTCCTCAGGTACAAGTTCACCTCCAAATCCTTTCGCGTTCAACTTGAATCCACCGGGGTTTTGTTCCTTCCTTTGATTAACGTTAGCCACCCATATGTTTGGCCTCTAGAGGTGATCCACCAAGGAATAATAATGATTTCAAGAAGATGGTGTATTTGGCTCAAACCCTAGTTTTCTATCTCTATAGAAAAGGGTACTCTCCAACAAATTGGAATTATGTCGTTGTAAAAGTCAACAACCCCCTCCACCCATAATAAGACTCCTCTTATTTATAAATGTGGGCAACCCATCTTAACAATTAAGGAATTGGGTTTTATTTAATTAATTAGATTCTTTTAATTAATTAAGCTCCCTAATCTTATTAGGGATAATTAATTAAACTCCTTTAACTAATTTTCCTTCCTAATACAATTAGGAATAAATGAGAGTACTTATATTAAATTAATTCCTAAACTCTTTTAGAAATTAAAATAATAATAATTGTAATAATATTAATAAGACTCCTCTTATTAATTTATATTTAATATTTCTAAAATATTAAATAATAAATATTAAGCTATTTAATTTATTCTATCACCATAGATTAAATTAAATATACATAACATATTATTACGATTATGCCATTAACTTCTTAAATAATTATTCTTCCTTTTATGGTGTGACCCTTTAGGTTCTCCATATTAAACCTAAGTTATGAATAAATCAATTAGAACAATTCTAATCTTATTTAAATAAATAAATTAAATAATTAATTTATTTAAATAAATAATATTTATTCTACAATAGGGATAAGCCTCCCTAGCGATCAACGACTTTCCGGATAATATATATTTCAACATTAATCATAAAAGAACCTTTGAGTAAATAGTTACTGCATAATTCAATCCTTCCACCATACAATGTCCCAATTAAATATAAGACATGGAATTACTGCTGTCTCATTTTATTTAATTATATGTATTTCGATCCTTAAATGCACAACTCCAAATAATGCAAATTAGAAACTCCTTTCTAATTTCATTACGCCTTAACCAAGGACTACTGGGTTGTCATTTATCGAATCACATAGGACATTTCTCTTCTTTTATTAGAAGTGGTAGATTCTTTATTGATCATACATTATCTCCATGTACAACTTATTATACCCAAGCATACCCTTTGATATACCCTAAGGGTCTTAAGGAATAAGTCAAAGTATAACTCATCATACACAAGATACTATGATGATCTCAAGTCCAAGGATTACTTGTACTACTATCACTACAGAAATTCCTATTGATAGGCAAATAAAACTCCATTAGGTATTCCTTAGCGAGCCACGTTCAAAGGAAATTATTCTCTAATAAGCACCTACATACTTGCTTTAGTGTCTCCACACAAATGATCATGAGATCAATCATCCTCATCCAATGAGCAAGCAAGCAACGTATGTACCAATCTATCCGGATTCACTAATCCCCAATTTAGTAATCCAATGATTGGGAACTATTTTAGTTTTAAGCTTTCTAAGAATTTAGATCTCATTAGAATGATCATCATCATTATTCTAAAAGCATTGCTTAAAACTATGGGTTTATCACATATTATAAAACAAAGATCATGTAGATAATTAAAAGCCTTTAATAAATTAATACTTTTTATTAATAAATGAATAAGATTGTTACAAAGTATATGCTTTATCATCAAACATGATTGGCTTGTGTGCATACTACTTTCAATCTCCCACTTGCACTAAAGCCAATCGTCATGGTAACTCATACTCTTCTTCTCTAAGTGACGATTATCCTGTCATTGGATAAGCTTTAGTTAATGGATATGTAATGTTGTTCATGAGAGTCCACTATCTCCATAGTGATTTCCCATCTTTCAATGATTCTTATAATCAAATGAAAGTGCCACAACACATGTTTAGATCCAAGATGAGACTTAGGAACTATTCCTAGTTCTCAGAATGAACTTTTAATCCAAACAATCAACTTGCGAGCTTCATTTATAGCTATATACTTTGTCTTTATCACTAAACCAACAACTCTTTGCTGTTTGGAACCTTTCCAATTCACTGCACCACCGTTCAAGGTAACACTTTACCTTAAAGTGGATTTTCTGTCGTCTTGGTCTGCTTTGAAAACTTGAGTCTCATTAAGCCCTCTAGTTTTACTTTTAAGACCCACCATGAATATGATCACATCCTTAGTGCCGGTTAAGCACTTTAAGATGTTTTTCACTGACTCATAGTGAACTTCTCCATAATATGACTGATCAACATCAGGTCTCGTACATTTCATTGCATATATGATAGTCACTCATGCGATCTCTCTTTTCAGGAGTCTGTGGGGACTATAAAGAGAGATACACTCCATAGCTCATCGACATGAGACATCTCTTGGAGTTTGCCATGCTAAACGACTTTAGCATCAAATGAATATACGTTCCTTGGGTTAAGTCGAGCATCCTCTTAAATCTATCTATATAGATTTATATCCCCAATTAAGATACTCTTCCAAATCATTCATGGAGGAATGTTTAGACAACTTTATCTTTTCTGATTGTAGCATTAGTATGTCATTCCTTATCCGTAGTATATCAACATATAATATTAGGAATGTCACGGTGCTCCCACTGTCCCTTTTGTACACACTAGAACTCTTACCTCATCGTATGTAACTGGATCATCATCTTCTATGATGTGTACCTCATCATCATCATCCATGATGAATCTATACCTCCTAGGTATCTTTGGTACTATTCCGATTTTACGATTCGCCAGGGTACAATAGGTCTATCTACAGGTTCCTCTTATTTGACTTATAGTGTTTTGTGGTTCTTGAACTCTTCAAGATCTATTATCCTCCCACTAGCCCTTTCAATGATAAACACCTTTATCTTAGAAGGCAGCGTGTTTCGCAACAAACACCTTTTTGCTAAGTAGGATTATAGAACACATGCCCTAAACTTACTTTAGGATGTCCAACAAATCTACACTTGTCAAATCTTGTCCCAAGCTTATCTTTTTGAAACCTTTTCACATAAGTTGGACAACCCCTTATATTAACATACTTAATATTAGGAATCCTCCCCATCCATAACTTTTATGGAGTCTTGGGGCCGATTTTGAGGTTACCATTTTCGTGAGATATGCACGACCATTTCTAGGACATTATCCCGTAAGGATCTTTGGAATGTCGGTAAAATCATTATGGACCGCACCATGTCCAACAAGGTACGATTTTCATTCAGATACATCAATCAATTATTGCGTATCAGGATGTGTCCATTATGAGAAAACCATTTGAGATGATCTAGAAACTTATTGCACAAGTATTTATTCATTGATCTAATCAAAGAATCTTAATACATTGTCAATTTATTTCACTTCTGAATTCTTTGAACCTTTCAAATAATTCACACTTGTATTTTAGCAAATACACACATTCAACTCTTTGAATGATCATCTCCTTTTCTTATACTAATTTGTTCAATATGCAAAATTATTTTTCATGTAAGTCAAGTATACAAAATTTATTAAGTAATATTCCAGTTCTATACAAAACATTATTATTATAAATAGAACAACAATTGTTCTTAATTATAATACCAAAAATTTTATTGTCCAACAATAAAATGGAAATAATGTTTCTAACAAGAATTGGAATACAATAACAACTTATTGACTTAATAGATTTGCCGTGAGCATTGCTAAACTATAAGTTTCTATGGCTAATATGCAAAGAACCTTTGCTTCATTTCCCACACATAGATTTACTTACTTTGTTTAATTTCTACTTACTTTTGTCCCTTCATAAATCTATATTTATGATAACCAAAGTCGGTATCCAATACCCAAGCGAACCTCGACTTAAAGAAAATTTATTTCAATCATGAACAAAAAGCAGTCAGTAATCGAAACTTCACTAAGCTTCTTTGGTTAGCCTCTGCAAGATGCTTCTCGCAGCTTTTTTCTAGTGTCCGAGCTTATTGCGGTAGAAGCAAACTCCTTTGCTATCCGTGACGCTTTTGCTCTTATTATCCTTTGTTTACGCCTTTCTATTTACCTTCTTTGAATCGTTCTTCTTTTGAAAGATCCTTTGGCCCCTACCAAGAAGACTTGATCTTTCTTGGTTGGAAAGTGACTCTCAACATTTTTCAATATGTTAAGTAAATCAGCGAGGCTGATATCTAGCTTGTTCATATGAAAAATTCACAACAATTGTGAAAGGAGTCCGGGAGTAAGTGCAAGATCAAATCTTAGCTCAACTCTCCATCCATGACAAAACTCGTTGTCCTAATTGATCAATCAAATTGATTATGTTAAGAAATTTTTGTCTGTACTATAGTGCCATTGGCCATTCTAGATCGGAAGAACTCCTTAGATATCTGATATCTATCAGTCCTACTTTCCTCACCATCAACTACTTGATGTGCAGGAATATAGTAGGAGCAACCATAGTTTCACATCTTGACGTTACAAGCTCGTTACTCATGGATGCGAGCATGATGCATTGAGCCAACTGTGCATCATCTTGCCACTTTCTAAAAGTAGCAATGTCTTCCTCAGAGGCATTGTCTGTAACCATTGCAGGGATAGGCGTATTAAGGACATAAGATAGCTTTTCAGCTATGAGAACTATTCTCAAATTCCTTAACCAATCCGTTTAATTCGGTCTGGTTAATTTAGCATCTAATATGCTACGCAGTGATAGTAATTTAGACATTGTAAAATTCTGTAAATAAATTTGTAATTAACAACATTTTAACATACATTCTTTTATTAATTACCAAAATAATTTAGGTCTTGTTTTAAATTGGTATCTCCCACTATTTTCTTCAAACTATATTACCCTCAATATATATAGTTAATTTGCAATATCTAATTAAAGATTTGTTAGTGAGAGTAAGGATCCCATTTCAAATGTATATAGCCTTGTGGTGACACAACAAACTATATATAAATAAATAGGTAGACAACTTTTGTCAATTACATCAACTATGCAACTCCTTTTCTTTTGCCTCTTAGATTATTTTGATCAAGGTGGTACATCCGAATCAAAATTATCGAAGTTAAGTCCGACCTAGCACTCCATATATTCAAAAAGAAAAATATCATCCTTGTGGTGACACAACAAAACAATATTGTTCAATTTTCTTTATAAGCATCAAATGTGATAAATTAACATCTTAAATACTTAATACTTGCCTTGTGGTGACACAACAAACTCATATTAAATATTTAATACTCTATTAATTTTATCATGCTAGAAAGCGACGCTTCGATATTCCAAATATCTTTGAACGCTTAGGACTTAATATAAAAATTTGAGGAGTTTGTTATTAATTTGTCTCATCTTGTTTAGCGCAAGATGCATATATATATATATATATATATATATATATATATATATAAATAAATCGCTATTATATTAATTAACATGCTGAAGCATGTTTGCATAATATATAATATATATAGTATAAGCATGCACACATAGAATACTATATTCTACTTCGGATTGATTATGGACTTTTATTCTAGTTTGGTTCACTAGAGCCACCAAGTGAACCAAAAGGTAAAACCCTAGGGTGGCAAGAATTAATATTTAAATATAACTATTCATTTAAACCCAGACTCCATAACAAACGGGTCTTCAAGCGCTCCTTGCTCCTTGATCTCCAATTTTTCAAAATAATTCTAATTATTCCTATTACAAAACTATTTTAAAATAAATAAAAACCTTGATCAGCAGTTAAGGGGAAGTACATAGGAGAGAGATAGAATTTACATTAAGAAAAATTAGAGAAGACGAGGTACGCAGACCCCATTTAATAAAATCCATACATTCATGCATCCAACTAAAATAAAATCCAATCGCATTGGTCAATAGTCCATAATCAATCTCATTTATTATCATACACATCACCATATGCATCAATAAATAACATTCATCTTATGAATAATAAACATTTAATATATATATTGATATCATTTAATGGGCAAATTTAGTTAGTATAAAATCTAATTTTGAATTAAAATAAACTCTTTTATTTTAATCCAAATTTAAATCAAAATAAAACTATTTTATTTTAATTTATCCAATTTTGAATAAAATAAACTATTTTATTTTAATCAAAATCTTTAATCAAAATAAACTCCTTTATTTTAATTAATTATGGAATCCAATTCCATGTAAAAAAAAATCTTTAATTAAAATAAACTCTTTTATTTTAATTAATTATGGAATCCAATTCCATGTAAAAAAAAAATATTAAAGGAAACACGGATTATCTTTCCTATTCACAAATAAACTCCTTTATTTTGAATAATATGAAATCTTATTTCATATTTAAATAAACTCCTTTATTTAAGGAAACATGGATTCTCTTTCCTATTCACAAATAAACTATTTTATTTTGAATAATATGAAATCTTATTTCATATCTAAACAAACTCCTTTATTTAAGGAAAGATGGATTTACTTCCCTATTCACAAATAAACTCCTTTATTTTAGGAAAAATAAAATCCAATTTCAACTCCAATTAGTTATTATGGAATCCAATTCCAACTCTAATTAGTTAGCATGAAATTCTAATTTTAAAATTAAAATAAATCTTTTTATTTTAATATTAAAATAAACCTTTTATTTTAAGATTAAAATAAACTTTTATTTTAATTATAAAATTATTATATATATATATATAAATATTACGTAAATATATATATATTATATATATATATATATATATATAAACCGAATATATATATATATATATATATCTTATATCATATATCATATATATAATATATAATATATTTGATCCGTGCAATCCTTTATTTTCTTGAAAACCGTGCCTTGTATCAAAAAAAATAAATCTGTTAACAACCCGTGCAAGCATACATCATGTTCGGTTATTACAAGGATCACGTGGGTTAAAATTTTCAAAAGCAAATCCTTTAAAAAAAAAAAAAAAAAAAAAATTCCTTTTTTTTTTTTTTTTACACGGTTAAGGCCCTTAGGTTTTCCAAAAAAAAAATTGACCCGATTTTGTTTTTTTTTTTTTTTAATAAATTTTATACAATAAAATTATGCCCAATTAAATTGTTCTAAACACATATCAATATACATATCAAATTAAAATAATTAATAATTCGCATAAAGGTTTGGCTCGATGCCACCATTAGGTTTGTAATATTCATATGCGCATCAAATTGCACAAATTAAGCGGGCGTGTAAAATCGAGTTTAAAAATTTACAAACCATATACCCGGATCACCCTTTATGCACAATTATTAATTAAACGAAAAGATAAAGAATAAAATCATACCCTTGAAGATCGAGCTTCCTCAGGTACAAGTTCACCTCCAAATCCTTTCGCGTTCAACTTGAATCCACCGGGGTTTTGTTTCTTCCTTTGATCAACGTTAGCCACCCATATGTTTGGCATCTAGAGGTGATCCACCAAGGAATAATAATGATTTCAAGAAGATGGTGTATTTGGCTCAAACCCTAGTTTTCTATCTCTATAGAAAAGGGTACTCTCCAACAAATTGGAATTATGTCGTTGTAAAAGTCAACAACCCCCTCCACCCATAATAAGACTCATCTTATTTATAAATGTGGGCAACCCATCTTAACAATTAAGGAATTGGGTTTTATTTAATTAATTAAATTCTTTTAATTAATTAAGCTCCCTAATCTTATTAGGGATAATTAATTAAACTCCTTTAACTAATTTTCCTTCCTAATCCAATTAGGAATAAATGAGAGTACTTATATTAAATTAATTCCTAAACTCTTTTAGAAATTAAAATAATAATAATTGTAATAATATTAATAAGACTCCTCTAACTAATTTATATTTAATATTTCTAAAATATTAAATAATAAATATTAAGCTATTTAATTTATTCTATCACCATAGATTAAATTAAATATACATAACATATTATTACGATTATGCCATTAACTTCTTAAATAATTATTCTTCCTTTTATGGTGTGACCCTTTAGGTTCTCCATATTAAACCGGTTATGAATAAATCAATTAGAACAATTCTAATCTTATTTAAATAAATAAATTAAACATTTAATTTATTTAAATAAATAATATTTATTCTACAATAGGGATAAGCCTCCCTAGCGATCAACGACTTTCCAGATAATATAGATTTCAACATTAATCATAAAAGAACCTTTGAGTAAATAGTTACCGTACAATTCAATCCTTCCACCATACAATGTCCCAATTAAATATAAGACATGGAATTACTGTCAAGTCTCATTTTATTTAATTATATGTATTTCGATCCTTAAATGCACAACTCCAAATAATGCAAATTAGAAACTCCTTTCTAATTTCATTACACCTTAACCAAGGACTCTTTGGGTTGTCATTTATCGAATCACATAGGACATTTCTCTTCTTTTATTAGAAGTGGTAGATTCTTTATTGATCATACATTATCTCCATGTACAACTTATTATACCCAAGCATACCCTTTGATATACCCTAAGGGTCTTAAGGAATAAGTCAAAGTATAACTCATCATACACAAGATACTATGATGATCTCAAGTCCAAGGATTACTTGTACTACTATCACTACAGAATTCCTATCGACGACAGCAAATAAAACTCCATTAGGTATTCCTTAGCGAGCCACGTTCGAAGTGAACTTATTCTCTAATAAGCACCTACATACTTGCTTTTAGTGTCTCCACACAAATGATCATGAGATCAATCATCCTCATCCAATGAGCAAGCAACGTATGTACCAATCTATCCGGATTCACTAATCCCCAATTTAGTAATCCATTGATTGGGAACTATTTTAGTTTTAAGCTTTCTAAGAATTTAGATCTCATTAGAATGATCATCATCATTATTCTAAAAGCATTGCTTAAAACTATGGGTTTATCACATATTATAAAACAGCATCATGTAGATAATTAAAAGCTTTTAATAAATTAATACTTTTTATTAATAAATGAATAAGATTGTTACAAAGTATATGCTTTATCATCAAACATGATTGGCTTGTGTGCATACTACTTTCAGGAAGAATCACTCTGGTGAGTGTCTGAAGGGTAAGTTTGTATGTTACAAGTGTGGACAGGAGGGCCATATTTCTCCCAACTGCCCCAACCCAAGGATGAACAGTGGGTGTTTTCTGTGTGGGTCGATGGAACATAAGGTGAGGGATTGTCCAAAGAGGAAAATGGAGGCAGGGAGTGTAACCACGGGAAAAGAAAGCGGGACTATGGCAATCACAGGACCGACTTCGACCAACAAACCAACCGCACGAGTCTTCAATATGACGGTGCAGGATATTGTGGCAGCTGGGAATGGAACTCCAGGTATTATTCGAATAACTTGTATATTCTAATATATATGATTTTCCTATATATAGCAAATTATTTTTTAAGGAGGAATTTGAGTTCTTTTAGAAATAAAATTTCCGTTTAATCAGATAGACAAGCTTTATATGAATAGTTAAAGATTTGTTCGATCAAATATGATCGAGATCTACTTGCAATGATTGTGTATGTTACGTACCCCTGTATGTACGTATGAGTTTTAACACGGTGATTCCGGGGACAGAATCCTTATAAGGGAGGGTGAATGTAATAACCCGATATTTTCTATGTAAATAAATAATAAATTTTGCATATAAATTGTTTTTTATTATTATTTGAAGATGGGAATATGTGCCAAGTAATGTATATGTATATATGTGATAAATAAAATTTATTTATTACATGAATAATTTCAAATAATTTTATTTTAGAATTATTGATCATTATAACGTATATACTTATAATAATTAATTTTATAGTTGAAATATCCTTATTATTTATTTTGTATGAAAATATGATTTTTATATTATTTAAATAATATATGAAATGATTATTAGACTTATTATAATTACTATTTTATTATTTGAATTTTAGTTTAGATTATTATGTTAATTATTTTAACTTAATTAATAATGTTAGATATGAAAAATAAATCGATATATGGAATCCAAACCCTAAATTTGGGTATTGATCAAGGGATGAGAATAATAATATAATATTAATTATATTTTAATTTTCAATCTTATAAATATGTATTTAAAATGCATAGTATCGATAATCTGGGCCAAATATGGTAAATTATGGCATAACCCTCATATCGTGTTATTAAACCCTAATTGTTAAACTCGGTTATGAGTTCGAGACTGTGTAGTAATTGTGTTATATGAATTTTACTGTGTATTATATAATTTCTGTAATTAAGAGAAACCCTAATTATTATTTGAAAACCTTAATTTGCTAAAATTAGAAACCCTAATTATTGTTTTAGTAAATTATAATGATAATTAGGAAACCCTAATTGTTAATTTGAGAACCCTAATGATGTTACGGAACCCTAATTATTTAAACCCTAATTTTCTATCAAAAACCCTAATTTCTATTAAAAACCCTAATTTAATTAGTGTGTTTAAAAAATAAAATTTTATTACACTTTAATTTTTAATTGTCCAAACCCTAGTAATTATTTGGGAAACTTTAAGATGTAAAATCTAGTGATTAAACCTTAGATTCAAGCACCTTGGACAAGAATACCCTTGTGATTAAAATAAAATTACTAAAATACCCTTTTGTCCCATTAGTTGAATTATTGGCTAACAAATCTTTGCAAATCTGCAGCCACCTTACCCTATCAATCTAGCAACTATATTAACAGCACATCAGCCATTACAAATTCATTGTATCATTTCATTACATAATTTAAGAGAGAGAAAATCCTCATTTTGGCCTAATTTGTTCACAAATACATAGCCATATTCTCTCAAGACCAAACCTCCGAAATTTCCTTGCTAGATCAGTCCCCAATCAAGCCCCACGAACAGTAACATCAAATCAGAAGCATAGAAATCAAAATTTGATCATCAAAAAGGTGCAAACCCTAAAATTTGAAAATCTTTTGATCTTATGTTAGATGTAATTTTTTGTGTGTTAAATATATTGTATGGGGTGTTAATCAATGATCTGGGTTGCTAGATGTTAAACCCATAACATCTAGAGGCTCGGATTTGATGATTTTCCAAATCTGGAAATTCTTGAAAATAAGGGTCTGACAGTGAATGTCAGGTCCTATAGATCTTGATCTGTTATGTGTTTTTGTGTATTAAAAGTTTGTATGTGTAGTCTGTTAGGTGATATTTAATATGGAACTTGATTCAGGTCCATATCTGTTGTAGATTAAAAGATATTCGAGGTCAAAGTGAGTTGACCGATCAGAAATTTTGAGTTTCACGGGCACCCGTAAACCCGCAATTCGATAGTCATTAGAAACTTCTTCTTCTTGCTGATCCATTATAGTATGGACATGTTCTTGTTATAGACTTATAGTTTGACACGAATACTACATTTTAAAACCCATAGAACAACCATATCTGTTACATGATCAAAGATATGGGTGGTCAAACTAGGGTTGACCACCAGCCTTATGAGTTTAGGAAAACCCAGTTAAATGAAGAAACAGTTTCTCTGGCATAGTTTGACCATATTATATCTTCTTGTTGTGTTGTTGTTTTAGTGATGTTTTGTAATAGATCTATTTAGTTACATGTGGTCTACAACTTGGAACTTTTAGATCACAAAAATGTTGCACGATCATCATGTAGTGGGAGCTCAAAAGTGAACAGTCGAACTGTTCTTCATTTCTGGGCAAACCCAGAAATGAAGAACAGCTCTGACAGTGTTTTGGTTAGCTTAGATCTTCATTTTATGCATGATATGACCTTAATTGTTAGTGTATCTTGTAGTATTACGTTAGTTCTACAAACTATGATCATTATTTAGTCCAGAAACACCACGATCTGATATGAAATCTTAGTCAAAGTACCCCACTCGAAATCTGACATGAAAATCTGGGTTTGAGCGAAGAACACCATTAGCGACAGTTTTGTCGCCTAATGTACCTTTAGCGAAAGTTTAATTTCTAAATTAATTATTTTAATTAAATAAATAGAGAAAATTAGTTTTAATTATTAAAAAATACAAAATAAATTACTAAAAATTATTTTAAAGTTTGAAAATTAGTTTTTAATTATTTTAAGTATATTTCATAAATATTTAATATTTTGGGATATAAAAGGTATTTAATTTATTTAAGTATAATATTAAATAAATTATTTAAAAATGATTTTAATGCAAAAAATCTTTTAAAAATATGTTATGATATAAAAGATATTTTCAGTTATTTTATATAATTTTTAATATTTTGTGATGATTTTCATTATTAATTAGATATTAATGATGATTAATTAAGTTATTTAATAAAGATATTAAATAAATGATAGAAAATAGAATTAATGATTTAAAATTTATATTAAAATGATTTAGAGATTATAAAAATATTTTAAGTTATAAAATATAACTTTTGATATTTTGTCATGAAAAATATTAATATTTTAATATTAAGGATATTAGATTTATTATATTAAATAAAGTAAGGTAAAAATGATTTTAATATTAGAAAAATCATTTTAAATAAAATAAAGTGTTTAAAGATATTTTAAGTTATAAAATAGAACTTTTAATATTTAAAGGATAATTTCATTAATAATTTAATCTTAATGATATTTATTTAACATTAATGATATTAAATTTATTTAATAATTATATTAAATAAATAGTTTTAAAATGGTTTTAATAATTTAAAATCATTTAAAAAGGATATAAATGAATTAAAAATATTTTAAGTTATAATTAATGACTTTTAATATTTGGATAAATAGTACATTAATACTTAAATATTAATGGTAATTATTTAAAATGATTTTAAATATTTTCAAAAATCATTTAAGGGTAATATTAATACGTTAAAAATATTTTGAGTTATTATACATAACGTTAATATTTTGGCAATGGTTTCATTAATAGTTTAATATTAATTAAATATTAATGATAATAAAATTAATTAGTTAATATTTAAATCATTTAATAATGATTTTAGTGTTTGATAATTCATGATAAAGTATAATAATTATTTAAAATTATTAGTTTCAAAAATTTCATATGGAAGTGATATGTTGTTATTATTGGTTCAGCTTACTTCATAATTGTTGATTCGTTGTAGAAGTGTCTTTCAAAGAAAACATTTAATTCTTTCAGCTAATATATATTGTTGTTATTACTTGCTGGGCAAATCAAATGCTCATTCTTGCTTTAAATTTAAATGTTTTCAGTTAAGTATGATCAACCAGAAGGTTCAGGCAAGAACAAGGGGAAAGGAAAGCTGTTTGAATGAGATTTATAATATTCTGTGTAATAGTTAAAGTTTATTAAGACAATGATACTTATTATCTATGATGTAATGAATGTTTAAAGGTCTCGTACCTCAGAGTAAACTTTGATGCATATGTAAATTAAGTTTAAATTTTATATTATTATTATTATTATTATTAGTATTATTCAGCTTATAGAAATGGTATCGTGATGCACCGAGTTCGGGTTTCAAGTACCCGAATTTGGGGGCGTCATAGGTTTGTATCAGAGCTTTAGGGTTAGAAACCTTAGGTGGGATAAGACCTTAGGCTATAACCTTAGAACAGAGAGAAACGCTAAAAATACAGATAACTCATATAGAGTTTAAAAGGAGATGAATTGAATAAATTCATCGTTAAACAAAATAAAAGATAACTCTTATAAAACTATTGTTTGCTGTGTGTATATACTACTTACTAATCAAGATAAGTTGTGTGTAGATGTCAGGTGGAAAAGAATTAGGATACTCTCTGATCATAAAGAAGGAGCCGATATCAAAGCCAAAAGCTGAAATAGAGGCTCATAGTGCAGATAACCTTGATGAGGTGGTGGTATTGGAAAATATAGTACCAGATCCAGAAATGGTGGAACTGATAGATAGTGATTCGGACACTAAAAGTTGGAGCCGATCAAGCATCAACGAATCACGAAATCAAGAACAAGGTTTCTTCTCTAGAAAAGTTGTGCGAAATAGAAAAGCTACTAAATAATCAATTGCGAAAGGCGTTAATAGAAACTATGGAAGAACAAGATAAGCTTAACGTCCAAATTGATCAAATGGGAGCTGGAATCAACAAATCGTGTGCAGCTCCGAACAAGAAAGGGAAAAAAAAGAGGAAAGACCGTGACTTAGGAAATTAGAAGGATTAGTAGTTGATTATGTATGTTTGATAATGTACGGGGTGTAATGTAATATTCTCAAACTTTTGTATAAGTTATTACAGTAATTCCCGACTTTTGTGGTCACAAAGGGATAACAATATGTGTTATGTTATGTAAAGTACTTTGAATTGATGAATACGAATCAATGTTTCATTAATGGAATAAGTTTTGTATAAAACTTTGTGTTACATGTTAAACTTATACAATAAGGTTTAGAATGTAAGTTAAATTTATGATTTTATGTAATTAGATAATGCCGCCAAGACGTCAAACACGAAATCAAAGGGTAGAAGAATCTGTCAACAACGCTGAAGGACAACCGCAAGACCCAATGCAAAACTTTGCGAACATGGTAGCTCAGGCTATGCAGCAGGGAATACCAGTCAAAGGGAACCGACCAAACATTCGCTTATCAAACTTCAAAGACTTCAAGGCAGTAGGACCACCAGAATTCAAGGGAACAGCTGACCCTATAGAAGCCGAGACATGGGTTAACGAGATAGAAAAGGCGTTCGTAGTTGCTAGGGTAGATGAGGGGCAAAAAACCTCTTTTGCCACCTATATGATGAAAGGAGAGGCGAACTTTTGGTAGGAAACAAATCAAACTAGGGCAGGAGAAGGAGTAGTTACTTGGGCTAGGTTTAAGACTTTGTTTTTCGAAAACTACCTCTCAGCTAGCATGCAGGCTAGGATGGAGGTAAAATTTTTGGAGTTAAAGCAGGAGAACATGACTGTTGCGGAGTATGCCACAAAGTTTAATGAGTTGGCTAGGTTTGCTCCGCATCAAGTTGATACGGAGGCTAGGAAGGCAAGAAGGTTAGAGCTGGGATTAAAACCCTGGCTCTACAACAAGGTGGCAGTGTTGCAGATTAATACTTTTGCAGCACTCATGGAAAAAGGCTATTATAGCTGAGGAGGGGAGTGAGGCCATAAGCCTCTACAAGAAGGAGAAGAGGAACAAAGGCAAGGCTGTAGGAGCTGTGAAGGTGGAAACTAATAGTGGGAATAGGGGTGAGAAAAGAAAGGGGAATTATTTTGGGAATGTTCAGGTGATACAGGAAGGTGTGAAGAAGCAATTAGTTCAGTGTGGGAGATGTGGGAAGAATCACTCTGGTGAGTGTCTGAAGGGTAAGTTTGTATGTTACAAGTGCGGACAGGAGGGCCATATTTCTCCCAACTGCCCCAACCCAAGGATGAACAGTGGGTGTTTTCTGTGTGGGTCGATGGAACATAAGGTGAGGGATTGTCCAAAGAGGAAAATGGAGGCAGAGAGTGTAACCACGGGAAAAGGAAGCGGGACTATGGCAATCACAGGACCGACATCAACCAACAAACAAACCGCACGAGTCTTCAATATGACGGTGCAGGATACTGTGGCAGCTGAGAATGGAACTCCAGGTATTATTCGAATAACTTGTATATTCTAATATATATGATTTTCCTATATATAGTAAATTAGTTTTGAAGGAGGAATTTGAGTTCTTTTAGAAATAAAATTTCCGTTTAATCAGATAGACAAGCTTTATATGAATAGTTAAAGATTTGTTCGATCAAATATGATCGAGATCTACTTGCAATGATTGTGTATGTTACGTACCCCTGTATGTACATATGAGTTTTAACACGGTGATTCCGGGGACGGAATCCTTATAAGGGAGAGTGAATGTAATAACCCGATATTTTCTATGTAAATAAATAAGAAATTTTGCATATAAATTTTTATTTTATTATTATTTGAATATGGGAATATGTGCCAAGTAATGTATATGTATATATGTGATAAATAAAATTTATTTATTACATGAATAATTTCAAATAATTTTATTTTAGAATTATTGATCATTATAACGTATATACTTATAATAATTAATTTTATAGTAGAAATGTCCTTATTATTTATTTTTATGAAAATATGATTTTTATATTATTTAAATAATATATGAAATGATTATTGGAATTATTATAATTACTATTTTATTATTTGAATTTTAGTTTAGATTATTATGTTAATTATTTTAACTTAATTAATAATGTTAGATATGAAAAATAAATCAGATATGGAATCCAAACCCTAAATTTGAGTATTGATCAAGGGATGAGAATAATAATATAATATTAATTATATTTTAATTTTTCAGTGCTATAAATATGTACTGTAAATGCATAGACTGATAACGGTGGGCCAAATATGGTAAATTATGGCATAACCCTCATATCGTGTTATTAAACCCTAATTGTTAAACTCGGTTATGAGTTCGAGACTGTGTAGTAATTGTGTTATATGAATTTTACTGTGTATTATATAATTTCTGTAATTAGGAGAAACCCTAATTATTATTTGAAAACCCTAATTTGCTAAAATTAGAAACCCTAATTATTGTTTTAGTAAATTATAATGATAATTAGAAACCCAATTGTTAATTTGGGAACCCTAATGATGTTACTTTAACCCCTAATTATTTAAACCCTAATTTTCTATTAAAAACCCTAATTTAATTAATGTGTTTAAAAATTAAAATTTTATTACACATTAATTTTTAATTGTCCAAACCCTAGTAATTATTTGGGAAACTTTAAGATGTAAAATCTAGTGATTAAACCCTAGGTTCAAGCACCTTGGACAAGAATACCATTGAGATTAAAATAAAATTACTAAAATATCCTTTTTGTCCCATTAGTTGAATTATTGGCTAACAAATCTTTGCAAATCTGTAGCCACCCTACCCTATCAATCTAGCAGCTAGATTAACAGCACATCAACCATTACAAATTCATTGTATCAATTCATTACATAATTTAAGAGAGAGAAAATCCTCATTTTGGCCTAATTTGTTCACAAATACATAGCCATATTCTCTCAAGACCAAACCTCCGAAATTTCCTTGCTAGATCAGTCCCCAATCAAGCCCCACGAACACTAACATCAAATCAGAAGCATAGAAATCAAAATTTGGTCATCAAAAAGATGCAAACCCTAAAATTTAAAAATCTTTTGATCTTATGTTAGATGTAATTTTTTTTTGTGTTAATATATTGTATGGGGTGTTAATCAATGATTTGGGTTGCTAGATGTTAAACCCATAACATCTAGTGGCTCGAATTTGATGATTTTCCAAATCTAGAAATTCTTGAAAATAAGGGTCTGACAGTGAATGTCAGGTCCTATAGATCTCGATCTGTTATGTGTTTTTGTGTTTTAAAAGTTTGCACGTGTAGTCTGTTAGGTTATATTTAATATGGAACTTGATTCAGGTCCATATCTGTTGTAGATTAAAAGATATTCGAGGTCAAAGTGAGTTGGCCGATCAGAAATTCTGAGTTTCTGGGCAACCCAGAAACCCAAAATTTTTGATAGTCATTTTTAGAGCTTCTGTTCTTGCTGATCCGTTATAGCATGGACATGTTCTTGTTATAGACTTGTAGTTTGACACGAATACTACATTTTAAAACCCATAGAACAACCAGATCTGTTATATGTTCAAAGATATGGGTGGTTAAACTAGGGTTGACCACCAGCCTTATGAGTTTCTGGGAAAAACCCAGATTCATGAAGAACAATTTCTCTGGCATAGTTTGACCAAATTATATCTTCTTGTTGTGTTGTTGTTTTAGTGATGTTTTGTAATAGATCTATTAAGTTACATGTGGTCTACAACCTGGAACTTTTAGATCACAAAAATGTTGCACGATCATCATGTAGTGGGAGCTCAAAAGTGAACAGTCGAACTGTTCTTCATTTCTGGGCAAACCTAGAAATGAAGAACAACTCTGATAGTGTTTTGTTTAGCTTAGATCTTTCATTTTATGCATGATATGACCTTAATTGTTAGTGTATCTTGTAGTATTACGTTAGTTCTACAAACTATGATCATTATTTAGTCCAGAAACACCACGATCTGATATAAAATCTTAGTCAAAGTATCCCACTCGAAATCTGACATGAAAATCTGGGTTTGAGCGAAGAACACCATTAGCGACAGTTTTGTCGCCTAATATACTTTTAGCGACTGTTTAATTTCTAAATTAATTATTTTAATTAAATAAATAGAGAAAATTAGTTTTAATTATTAAAAAAATATAAAATAAATTACTAAAAATTATTTTAAAGTCTGAAAATTACTTTATAATTATTTTAAGTATATTTCATAAATATTTAATATTTTGGGATATAAAAGGTATTTAATTTATTTAAGTATAATATTAAATAAATTATTTAAAATGATTTTAATACATGAAAAATCATTTTAAAATATGTTATGATATAAAAAGATATTTTCAGTTATTTTATATTATTTTTAATATTTTGTGATGATTTTCATTATTAATTAGATATTAATGATGATTAATTAAGTTATTTAATAAAGATATTAAATAAATGATGGAAAATAGAATTAATGATTTAAAATTTATATAAAAATGATTTAGAGAATATAAAAATATTTTAAGTTATAAAATATAACTTTTGATATTTTGTCATGAAAAATATTAATATTTTAATATTAAGGATATTAGATTTATTATATTAAATAAAGTAAGGTAAAAATGATTTTAATATTAGAAAAATCATTTTAAATGAAAATAAAGTGTTTAAAGATATTTTAAGTTATAAAATAGAACTTTTAATATTTAAAGGATAATTTTATTAATAATTTAATCTTAATGATATTTATTTAACATTAATGATATTAAATTTATTTAATAATTATATTAAATAAATAGTTTTAAAATGGTTTTAATAATTTAAAAATCATTTAAAAAGGATATAAATGAATTAAAAATATTTTAAGTTATAATTAATGACTTTTAATATTTGGATAAATAGTACATTAATACTTAAATATTAATGGTAATTATTTAAAATGATTTTAAATATTTTCAAAAATCATTTAAGGGTAATATTAATACGTTAAAAATATTTTGAGTTATTATACATAACGTTAATATTTTGGCAATGGTTTCAGTAATAGTTTAATATTATTTAAATATTAATGATAATAGAATTAGTTAATATTTAAATCATTTAATAATGATTTCAGTGTTTGAAAAATTCATGATGAAGTATAATAATTATTTAAAAATTATTATAAGGCTATGAAAAGTATTATGACTGATATTTAAATTATCTAATCGAATATTGAACTACAGATTAGAGTTTTAGACTCAATAATTACCCGATAAAGCCGTCGGTATACAAAAATATTTCAGAAATTGATCTAGACTTTGATAAATTGACTAGATATGTGTCTGTTTATGACCCAATGACTGTTAAACATACGTGACAATGTGATTAGATTATGTGTTGACTGTAATTAGGAGTACTATGTGATATGATATATTATTCTAATTGAACGAATGATCTTATTATTGATAGGTCGCCGTATAAAAGATTAATCTAAGTTGCGTTATTGTAAGCAGCAGCTCAGGCAAGTATCCTACTTTTGCATTTACTTTATGCAATGGACATGAGTAAGAAAGTTTCAGAATTATATTATTATTGATTATGTATCCAATCTTTGTATTCATACAAGTTCTTACATTATCCGATCATTGTATTATTGTATAATTCAGATATTTATTTTGTTCGTTAATTCGTATATAGGGTTAGACAAGTGTCCCCACTTGGATAACCATTGTATTTAATTATATATTGATACATACTTATCGATTTTGAGTATGTATACGTTGACTTAAAAGCCGTCTAAGCTATTTGATTCAGCTAGACATATAAATATTGTTGAATAAGATAGAACATTATTATATCCAACCAGATTGTTTTGGTTCGGATTCCCGACTAAGTATGAACATTCCGAATATGGGAAAACTTTTGTGCACCTAAGGTGGATAGAGTGAACGATAATATCGTTCTTGCATGTAGTATTGATCAATCTGAGGGCATAACGGTGATCACCCCGTGTCTGCTAGTAAGTTATGACGATTTCTGAGATGAATTTACATTTAACCTTTTCGAAAATAGAAAACAATGTTCATAGTATGTTGACTGATCTCCAGTTATAGTCTATACGTAGTTTCAAAAATTTCATATGGAAGTGATATGTTGTTATTATTGGTTTAACTTACTTCACAACTGTTGATTCGTTGTAGAAGTGTCTTTCAAAGAAAATATTTAATTCTTTCAGCTAATATATATTGTTGTTATTACTTGCTGGGCAAATCAAATGCTCATTCTTGCTTTAAATTTAAATGTTTTCGCTTAAGTATGATCAACCGTAAGGTTCAAAAGAACAAAGGGAAAAGAAAGGCATTGAATGCGATTTATAATATTCTGTGTAATAGTTAAAGTTTATTAAGATAATGATACTTATTATCTATGATGTAATGAATGTTTAAAGGTCTCGTACCTGGGAGTAAACTTTGATGCATATGTAAATTAAGTTTGAATTTTATATTATTGTTATTATTATTAGTATTATTCAGCTTATAGAAATGGTATCGTGAAGCACCGAGTTCGGGTTTCAAGTACCCGGATTTGGGGGCATCACAGTTGAACCTTGTAAGACTAGCGAAACCTTATTGATTCGACTAGTCCATAGTTGATGAACGTTCTAAAATTCAGAACCCTTGTTGAGTTATCTAAACCAAACTTTCTTTGGTGCGGACTCTAATGTCAAACTGAGATGAACAACCCTGTATAGGGCATTACTTATGCTTTAGCGTTAAGATATTATGCACAGTAGGGTACTAAGGGCTGATCCCCCTAAGTACGAGTAGAAGAGTCCATAGTCTTATGATTGTTAAAGGTTTCAAGTTTAAACTCTTGACAACCTAGGACATAGTTTAAGGTCTTATGACCCTTAAAAGTTCTTTTAATTCTTGTTATTCATTTTTGATTCAAAAGTCAAATTTCTTATTTCAGAAGTCTTTGATTCACTCACATGTTATTATATTATTGTTACATTATTATACTTGTGGGCAATCGTGCTCACTCTTGCATAATAATTACATTGCCATTAAGAACGAAAGGTCCGACGAGCCTTCCACTAGCAAAGGCAAGGGCAAGATTAACAAGTAATGAAGACTTGTTGTTTATTCTTTATGTTATGTTTCAGACTTGTGTTTAATTTGTGTAAGACTTAATATTTGATTATGTTTTCGCATTTGAGATTTAAGGTTAGTACGACATGTGATTGATGTATTTATTTTCAGATGTTGTAACTCCTTAAGGAGAGGATTTATTTCTATCTATTCTATGGTTGTCAATTATTTTGGGTAGATAGACATATGATGTTTGTACAGTGAAAACCAAATCCTGTGGGAATTGAAGTACCCAGATTTGGGGGAGTCACAGGTTGGTATCAAAGCCGTAGGTTATGAACCTTAGGTGGGGGAACAACCTTAGGTAGTATCCTTATAGGAGATTGAGAACATAGTGGTGGTAAACTCTTATCGAGTTCTAAGAAATAAATTCCTTAAGTCATTGAAGATAATAAAAGACTTTATGTGCTTATGTGATAAACTTATGTGCTTGCGAGTATCGATTAGTAACTAAAACTTAAAACTGTGTTGTCAGGATGTTGAATTTTGGAGGATCTAGTTGAGCTGGGGAGGAGGAACCCCGAGTACCTACAGAGGAGGAGCCCCAAGACATTCATGTCATCCGGGAGCAGTTGGTACAGAGAGAGCCATCTCTGTTGCTCACTGTTGTTGGTCAGGAGCATGAGCCTGAGTCTGATCCAGAGGAGGATCCTGAGGAAGAAGAGGAGGAAGATGAGTTTCCACCGAACTCAAGTAGTGCCGAGATGTACGACGAGCTATATGACCGTAACATAGAGTTATGAGATACTATTCAAGAGCTGAGGGAGTGGACGGTCATTCAACAACTTACCATCGAGCAGAGGGATAGGGAGGTTGTGACTCTTCATACACATTTGGGAAATGTAGAGTGGGATTTGGTTCACGAGAAAGGTGAAACCGAGGAGAAGTCCGAGGAAATAGAGGAGTTGAAGAATGAACTGAAAGAGAACTTAGCAAAGCTGACCATAGCAGAGGAGGCATGGGTAAGGGAATCACGTCGTGCTGATCTTGTAGAAGAGAATTGTCGGGCAAAGAAGGCTAAGCTTGAAAAGGCGCCTACTACGCTTCAAAATGCGATAGATGAGGCCCAGGATCGAGTTATGAGATACCCAATTCAGTTCAAAGGACTACCATCGTACATGCTAGATTCGCAGGACGATGTCCCACATTATGGAAGAAGAGCGTAACAAAGCTATTCAACGCCTTAGTAGGCAGTGATAGGAATAATTTAATTATGTGAAAACCTATGTGGTAGTTATAATTGTAAATTCCGATGTGGTTATAAACAGATGAATATTTTGATGTTTTAAATCCTGTAGATTTTTATCTCGGGATAGTTGATGTAAATAGTAGTGATGTTATCATAGTTTGTTAAAACTTTTGATTAAATAAATATATCAGAATTATTTGAGAAATATGTTAAGTGATTATGTTAAAATGTTTGAGTTAAACCTTAAATATTTAGAGAATTGAATAAAGATCTAATAAGCATATATTTTAACAGAAATATGCCACCGAGAAGGAGACCAAGCCGTCAACCTCTCAAGAAGAATCGACGACAACAACAACAACGCCAATACTAACCCCGTTCAGCGATTGGTGAACTTATTAGCTGGAGCGATTAACAATCAAGCTCAAGCTCCACCAAATACAACGTTCAAGGACTTCAAGGCGATAGGACCACCAAAGTTTAAAGGCTCCATGAACCCGATAGAAGCTCAAACTTGAGTTATGGAGATGGAAAATTTTTTTTACGTCACCAGAGTCAGAGAGGACCAGAAAACCGCCTACGCCACATTCATGCTAAAATTCAAAGCCAGTTATTTGTGGCAAGCAAATAAGGTCCGTGGAGGAGAAGGTGTGATCACTTGGGAGAGGTTTAAGGAGATGTTCTTCAAGATGTACTTTCCAACAAGCTCGCAGAACCAAATGGAGGTACAATTTCTGGAATTAAAGCAAGGAAATATGTCTGTGCCAGACTATGCGGCCAGATTCATTGAGTTGGCTAGGTTTGCCACATATCAAGTGCACACGGATGAGAGAAAAGCAAGAAGGTTTGAACAGGGACTGAAGTCCTGGTTATATAGTAAAGTGTCAATTTTTTAGTTGAAAACAATTGCTGGATTATTGGAGAAGGTCATCCTCGCTGAAGGTGGAAGCGATGCGGTGACTAAGTATAATCAGGATCAGAAGAAGAAGATGAAGAGTGAAAATGAGGGAATTAATAAGGCCAGGTGGAAGTAACACGAGAGGAAGTAACGATCAGAAGAGGAGGTGGACTGACAACTCGTCAACTGGAAATCAGAAAGGAGGTCAGAAGAAGAGAATCGAAGCATGCCCAACCTGCGGGAAAGCTCATTTGGGAGTTTGTATGAAGGGATAATGGGTGTGCTACAACAATTGTGGTCAGGAAGGCCACATAGCACCTAACTGTCCTAACCCAAAGAAGGGCGCCTACTTCACTTGCGGCTCAAAGGACCATCTGGCAAGGGATTATCCTAATAAGGGATCTGGAGGGGCAGGATCAGAAGAGACTAAGGGAAACAACAGTGGAAGTGCTTTGACTATCATGGGACCAACCGCAACCAACCGATCGACCGGCCACCAGGACCTTCAATATGACAGTGCAGTCTCGTGATGTGGTGTCAGGTATCATTCCCATCAATAAAGTCAATGATTATATATTATTTGATTCGGGTTCTACTTGTTCATTTATATCTGATGACTTTGCTAAGAACTTAGAAGTGCCTAAGGATGAGTTAGAATACCCCATGAAAATTGAAATTGTGAATAGAGAAATAATCCCGGCTAAGTATGTACATAAGAACTATAAGGTGGATATTAAGGGTAATATTATGAGCGTAGATCTTATCCCTATTAGACTTGGGGAATTTGATGTTATTATGGGAATGAATTTATTATTCAATTACAGGGCTGTAATTGATTGCCAGAGAAAATGTATTAACCTTATGACTCCGTCGAAGGTTGTATTCTATGGCAGCAAATCGCCTAGACAAGCGAGTTGTCTGACGGTGATGCATGCCAAGAAGTTGTTAAGACAAGGCTGTGTAGGATATTTAGCTTACATAGTCTACAGTTGTAAAGAGAACCCAAAAATAGAGGAGATACCAGTATTGAGGGACTTCGCAGACATATTTTCGGACGATCTGCCAGGACTACCGCCAGACAGAGTGGTTGAGTTTGTAATCGATTTGGCGCTAGGAACGACTCCAATATCGAAGGCAACGTACCAAATGGCATCGGTAGAGATGAAAGAATTGATGGTCCAACTGCAAGAGTTATTGGACAAAAAGTACATTCAACCGAGTGTATCACCGTGGGGAGCGCAGATGTTATTTGTGAAGAAGAAGGATGGGATGATGCGGCTGCATCGATTATAGAGAACTAAATAAGGTCACAATTAAGAATATATATCCATTACCAAGGATCGACGACCTGTTTGAACAATTGAAGGGAGCGAGATATTTTTCTAAGATAGACTTGAGGAGTGGTTATCATCAACTGAAGGTGAGGCCAGAGGATGTACCGAAGATAACGTTCAGAACGTGATATGGTCACTACAAATTTTTAGTGATGTCATTTGGTCTAACGAATGCTCCTGAAACATTTATGGGCTTAATGAATGGAGTGTTTAAGCAATTTTTGGATAAATTTGTGGTGCTGTTTATCGATGACATTTTGGTATACTCGAAGACCAAGGAGGAACATGTAGAGCATTTGAAGTTAACGTTAGAGGCGTTGAGAATGAAGAAGTTGTATGCCAAGTTTTTGAAATGCGAATTTTGGATTGAGCGGGTACAGTTTCTTGGGCATGTGATTGATAAAGACAGAATTTCAGTAGATCCATCCAAAGTCGAAGCTGTGATAAACTGGGATCAGCCAAAAACGCCGTCAGAAGAAAGAAGTTTTCTTGGATTGGTAGGATATTATAGAAGATTCATTCAGGACTTTTCCAAGATTGCAACTCCGTTGACGAATTTGACTAGGAAAGCTGTGAAATTCGTTTGGATGGAGAAGTGTGAGGAAAGATTTCAAGAACTAAAGAAGAGGTTGAGTACAACACCTGTGTTATCTCTTTCGGATGACACAAGAAATTTTGTGGTTTATAGTGATGCGTGGCATAAAGGACTTTGCTGTGTTCTTATGCAAAACGGCAGAGTCATTGCGTATGCGTCACAACAATTGAAAGACTATGAGAAAGGGTATCCGACCCACGACTTGGAGTTAGATGTAGTGGTTTTTGCTTTGAAGATTTGGAGACACTATCTCTATAGGGAGAAGTGTGAAATATATACAGACCACAAGAGTCTTAAATATATTTTTACACAGAAAGACTTGAATATGCGCCAGAGAAGGTGGTTGGAGTTAATTAAGGATTATGATTGCGAAATTTTATACCATTTGAGTAAAGCAAATGTGGTTGCCGACGCCTTAAGTATGAAGGGTCGGGAGAAATTGATGATGTTGACCGCTCAGGAGGAACTAATTTTAGCAATGGAGAAGTTGAAATCGGAAGTAAAGTATCCTATGGTGATTGACGAGAAGTTGTTCTAGATGCAATCTGGTATAACTGTAGACACTCGAAATTTTCTGTACACCTGTCATTGACATTGCAGGAGAGCATATTCGTCTTTCAGAGATGACCCTAGAAGACAGTTCACATCCAGTTCGGATACTACCGGAAGTTCAGTTTCAATCCCGAAACACACACCGGGAGTAACAGTTCCAACCTCGGAGATAACCCCGAGGCATGCAGATTCAATACCGGACTTTCCACCGGAGAAGACTGATTAATCTCAGAGATAACTCCGAGGTTTCTAGTCTTAGTCCCAACACTGGGAATAGCAGCTACCAACCTTGGAGATAACCCCAAGGAATGCAGTTCCGGCGATAACCCCGAAAATGCTTGTTTCAAGTGCATGTAATTAACGTCAACCTCGGCACTCACACCGAGGTACTCAGTACAAAACCCAAAAATAACACCGGGAAGACATGCACACCTCAGAGATGACACTGAGGACCTATAACACTTGTAACAGTCCAATCTCAGCGATAACTTTGAGCTATGTCTGCATTATCAGCCCAAACCGGCGATAACAATGGTGAGGGTAAAAGTCATCATCTCGCCACCTTAATGCCACATCACGTCGTCTCAACATCTCATACATACATTTCTACGCTACAAATGTCCCACAAGAATCAAGGAAAACCAATCCCGAGTGACTATTATGCAGGGTAACAGATAGAATTTAAAGCTTGAAGACCGGAGGGCACCGTCCCATCTTCCTGACTTCGTACAACCTCTACTCCAATGCCATTGCATAACTCTTGACAATGACGGTCCGAAATAGGTCCTATATACCTCGGTCGGATGCCTAGATTGCAATTCTAAAAGTTCGAGCGGACATTACAGTGCCCACGTGCACGTACTATGAGACGACGTGACCCACGAAACCCAGGGCAACCCGGGTAGCCTCAGGTACACCTGCGGCCTAGCCTCAAGTACACCTGCGGCCTAGCCGCAGGTACACCTGCGGCTCAAGTAACATTCCAGAATTTTATAAATTGTTATATTAAATATTTATTGAATTATATAAGTATTTAATAAATGTGTTTATTGTTGATTAAATAATTGTTCAAATTTGATTCAATTTGGTTAACTATTTGTTAAATAAATAATTAAGAAAATTAATTATTTTGCTAATTTAATTTAATTATTAAGTTAGAGAATTTTGATTAAATAAATTATTATATTTTAATTTGAATTTGTAAATTAAAAGGATGTGTTAGTGGATTAAATAAAGTTATGATTATAAAGAAAATTATAATTTTGTGGTATTGATTTATGTGTTAAAGTGATTTAATAAATTATTCTTAGAATCAATTTAATTAAATTAAAGTGTGACAAATAACTTTGTTATAAAGGAGTTACTAAAATAAATTAAGGGAGTTTAATTCAGTTTTGCCAAACAAGGCCTAATGTCTATTAAGTCTTTAATCTAATTGTGTTTTACCAAACAAGGTGTAAGGATTAATGGGTTATTTTTAGTTAGTTAACCAAACAAGCCATATGGCTTTTGATTTCAAAAAATTATAACTGATGTCAGTTAAGTTAGTATTATATTATATATTTAATATTATTATTATTATTATACGTTAGATATCTAGTACGCTAGATAGAGTTAGGAAGAAAAGAAAGACTCAGAGGAAGAAGAAGAAGAGAAAAAGAAAAGAAGAGAGGAAGGAAGGCTAGAAAATTGAGAAAAGAATTGGGGAAAAGAAGTTTGATAATCAAAAGGGATAGCCATCATCTTCTACTATCAAGGTATTCTCCTATTTCTTTTAGTTTTAAAAGTTTTAGCTTTCTCTTCTCCTATTTCTCTGTAAAATTCTCGTGAAAGGATAATTGTTGATTTTATGTATGTTCATATGATAAACTATTGTTGTAAAGTTATTTTTATAGGTTATATATGATTATAGTCAATGAATTGATAATATGTATGTAATTTGTGAAGAAAATGTTTTTACAGAGAGTTTTTGTGAATATATATTGTTTAGCTTAAAGTAGAAATTATAGGTTAATTAGTTATTCTATTGGTAAATTGGCCATCTAATTTGATAGAGTATGTATAATTATTGATAAAGATACTTTGAATTAACTGTTTTGGTTGAAAAAAAAAATTTACAGTGTTGATTTTCATTGAAATATCAAAAAGTAAGTTTTTATCAAAAATAGTGAAATTAGATGTTTTAAATTTGTTGTTTATTTTGTTGTATGGGTAGAAACATGTTAGGAGTACTTGAATTATGTTTACATGAAGTTTTTGTATGAATTGCATGTGAATTAGTCTGTTAGAAACGAGCTTGTAGGCCAAAATTGCCTTTTTTCTTATATCTTGATGTCGGTTGTCGAATGAAATCGCTAGCTGATGTGTAACAATGTGGCGCTGCCCAATGAAGCTCAATTGTAGCGCCAGCGATTATCGCCACAACATACGTTAGTTAGTAGTATATTTATCATGTAATGCCATTATCCCCATCATACATAAGCCGCGACCCACAATGTAAATCGTAGCCGCATGAAAGTTAGCGTAATAGTCTGATAAAGGTACTTTTTGTACATGAAATTTTAAGAAAAGTTATGTGATGATAGTAGGACTGTTAAATTATGATTTCAGTATTTTTATATCATGAATAAGCATGTTACTAGCGATTAACTTTTGTTATAACTTGATTATGTGATTAAATAGTCAAACCTACATGATGAATGTATTAGTTATGTGATAATGACTAACTATGTAATGATGACATATGTATATAGGATAATGTGATTCGAATTATTCAGTTTAATCTACGAACAAGGCAAGTTTTCTAATCTATTATCTTACTGTTTTCAATTTGATTACAATATAATGATGTAAGTTATTTTGGAGCAAGTTATTCTTGTATTTAACTTGTTGTTTAGCATGCACAACTATATATACTAATGTCGAATATCTCTATCATTCAAATTGCTATGCATGCTTAGTATTCAATTCTAATTAACCTTGGCTTAGTATTGTTCAAGCAAGGTATGCTATAGTTATTCAAATTGTATGCTATTAGATTATTCCTAAAGCATGACTTTAGTTTAGTATGATTGATTCAATCACGATTATTCTATAGTATAGTGTTATTGGTTTTATTCAACTACTCCTTAGTTGATGTTCGTTGAATTCCAAATTACCTTGAAAGCTTATCCAAACCAAACTTCCTTTGGTGCGGACTTGTACTCTAAATACTGAGATGAACAACCCTATTGTTATGATTAGGGGTTAACTTACGCATAGCGTTAAAATGTTTGTGCGTAATACATTGTACGAAGGGCTGATCCCCCTAAGTATGAGGTCCTTATAATCTTATGACTGTTAAAGTTGTAGTCGAAAGATTACTTGCAACTGTGGACGTAGTTCATGGTCTTACGACCCTCAGTGATGTATATTTTCCATATTTTGGAATTTCAGTTTCTGATTATTATTGATAGAGTACTATTCACTTTTGATGAGCCTATTTCGACAGTTATTATTGTTATACTCCTGTTGATTCCATATTATATCCAGTGAGCAATTGTTTTTCTTACTCTTGCATATTTATAAACTAATTGCAGCTAAAGAAGAGATGGTAGGTAAACCTTCGACTAGCAAAGGAAAGGGAAAAATGTACAAGTGATGAAGACTTGTAATTTTTACTTTGATTAAGATGTTAGACTTTTATTATGTTGATATTAGACTTTATTTTAAAGAAGTTATGCAATGTTTTCCACATTTGAATGATGATTAAAGGTTAGATAACCTGGGAGATTTTTATTATGTAACCCTTTAATGGGGAAGGTTTTTATTTATTCAGTTTTATTATGATTGTGTAATTAGATATGAATGTTTGATCAAGTGAACACCAAATCCTGTGGGAATAAAGTACCTGGATTTGGGGGTGTCACAAGTTGGTATCAAAGCTATAGGTTATGAACCTTAGGTGGGGGAAAAGCCTTAGGAAGTAACCTTTGAGAAGATAGTGATGATAAACTCTTATCGAGTTTTAAGGAGGAAGTAATAAAACACTTATGTGCTTATGTGTTTACGACTTATGTGTTCGTGAGAGTCGAGTAGTAATGATTAGTAATTAAAACTTAAACTTTGGTTGACAGGATGACTAATATAAGAGGATCCAGTCAGGCTAGGGAGGAAGGACCTCAGATGCCTAGAGAGGAGGAATCTCGTGACATTTAAGTGGTTTGGGAACAACTACTTCCACGAGAGTCAGCCCCATTGCTCACGGTGGTTGAAGATGATGATGATGATGATGATGTAGAAACAGATGAGGAAGATCCCGTGGAGCTGCCACAGACGGATGAAGAGGATGAGGAGGAAAGGATTCCACTTAACTCGATAACTGGCCATATATATGGTGAGGTGCATGACCGCAATGTGGAACTTCAAGATACTGTCGAGGAGTTACAAGAGATAGTAGCTGAACAACAGAACTTGATGGCACAGAAGGACGACGAGATCCAGGATCAAGAAGAACGACTGAACAATGTTGAAGAGAAGCTGGTTCACACTAAAGAAGAGAACGACCAAATGAGAGCAGAGGTGGCAGAGTTGAAGAGAGAGTTGAGAGAAGAATCTGCAAAAAGGGCAAGAGCCGAAGACGCGTACAGTGAAGTTTATCAACAAGCCGAAATAGCAAAGGGAGACACACAAGCAAAGAGAAGGAAGATGGAAGAAATGGATAATGTGTTCAACACCGCGATCAATCGAGCTCAAGACTGGGTCATGGGTTATCCAATTCAGTTCTAGATGCTACCCTCGTTCATACTAGATCGTCGAACCATGTTCCGAGTTATGGAAGAAGAGCGTCGTAAGGCTTTGCATTATCTTAATAGGACATCGTAGGGAGTGTACTTGAATTATGTTATGATAAATAATTTGTAAATCCCAAGTGTTATGCAACCTATGTGATATGATGATGATGTCCTAAAACTTTAGTAGTTCAGGAAAATAAGGTAAGTAGCAGTGATGCTATGGTTATGATGTTTTTAGAGAATTCAAAATGAATAAAAGTTATTATTTTCTTTTATCGAAAGTGTTATGTGTTATGAAGTGATTACTTTTATGGGGGCAAGTTAAGTAGAAATTATTTGAAAAGAGTTGAATAATAATTTAATGAGTGTATTTTTTAACAGACAATGCCTCCAAGACGTCAACCACCTCGTCAGAGAACCACCAAAGGAACCAACAACGATAATGCTAAAGCTAACTCCGTTCAGCAGCTGGTGACGTTACTGACAGGTGCACTGCAAAATCAACCGCAGAATCAACCTCAGAACCAAGGTGCTATGTTTAAGGACTTCAAGGCGGTTGGACCACCAAAATTTCGTGGATCCATGAATCCAGTTGAAGCACAGACCTGGATCATGGAAATTGAAAAGCTGTTTGATGTTACGGGAGTAGGGGAAGGTCAGAAGACTGCTTTTGCAACATTCATGTTGAAAGCAGAGGCTAGTTATTGGTGGCAGGCCAATAAAACTCAGAAGGGAATAGGAATTATGAATTGGGATAGGTTCAAGGAGATGTTCTTCGAGACCTATTTCCCAGAGAGTTCGAAAAGCCAGTTAGAGGTACAATTTTTAGAACTGAAGCACGGAACGATGATGGTGTCGGAGTATGCCGCGAAATTCAATGAGTTGGAGAGGTTTGCGCCATACCAAGTCAGCACCGATGAACGCAAGTCGAAGAGGTTTGAACAGGGACTGAAGCTCTGGTCTTTTAGTAGGGTTTCCTTGTTCCAGTTGAAGACGTTTGCAGCCATGATGGAAAAGGAAATTCTCGCCGAAGGTGGAGGCGAGGCTGTAACCAAGTTTAATCAAGAACAGAAAAAGAAGAAGAATGAAGTGGAGGTGAAGAATGGAGGTGGTGGTAATGGAAATGGTAACGACAACTTGAAAAGAAAGTGGAATGGAAATATGGGTGCTGGAAATCAGCAAGGTAACCAGCAGAATAAAAAGTTTGAAGCATGTGCCACATGCAGAAAGTTTCACAAGGGTGTATGCTTAATGGAGAAACGAGTATGCTTTAACTGTGGCCAGGAGGGTCACATCGCCCCAAATTACAATCAGCCCAAGAAGAATGTTTGCTACACTTGCGGGTCCAAGGATCACTTTGCTTGTGAGTGCCCTAAGAAGAAAGCTGGAGAGACAACGGGAAACAAGGGAGGCAGCAATGGAAGTACTTGGGCCATTACTGGACCAACGACATCAAACAAACCTACAGCCATAACCTTCAACAGGACTGTGCAAGATGCTGTGCAATCAAAGGATGTGGTGTCAGGTATTATCCTGATCAATGATATTGATGCTTATGTATTATTTGATTCGGGTGGTACATACTCATTTATATCTAATGAATTTGCTATGAGATTAGGATTGCCTAGTGAAGAATTGAATTTCCCTTTAAACATAGAAATTGCGAATAAGGAAGTAGTTCCTGCTAGGTTCATATACAAGAACTGTAGGGTGAATATTAAGGGAAATATTTTGATGGTAGATTTGATTCCGATCAGGCTAGGAGAGTTTGATGTTATTTTGGGAATGGATTGGTTGTTCAATTATGGAGAGATAATTGACTGCCAAAAGAAATGTGTAAACCTTATTACTTCGTCAAAGGTAGTATTCAATGGTAGCAAATCGCCTAGACAAATGAGATGTCTGACGATTATGCAAGCCAAAAAGTTGTTGAGTCAAGGCTGTGTGGGTTATTTAGCCTACATAGTCGATACTCAGAAGAAGGGTGCGAAACTGGAAGAAATACCAGTAGTTAGGGAGTTTGTGGACGTATTTCTGGTGGATTTTCCAGGACTTTTGCCTGACAGAGAGATCGAGTTTGTGATTAACTTAGCGTCAGGAACCGCTCCAATATCGAAGGCCCCGTACAGAATGGCTCCGGTGGAGTTGAAAGAACTGATGGTACAACTACAAGAGCTGTTGGACAAGAAATACATTCAGCCGAGTGTGTCACCGTGGGGAGCACCGTGTTATTATTCAGAAGAAGAAGGATGGGTCAATGCGTCTTTGCATTGATTATAGGGAGTTAAACAAAGTCAGTATTAAGAATAAATATCCATTGCCGAGAATATATGACTTGTTTGATCAATTGAAGGGTGCTAGATATTTCTCAAAAATAGATTTGAGAAGTAGGTATCATCAACTGAAGGTAAGAAATGAGGATGTACCGAAGACGGCATTCTGAACTCAGTATGGACATTACGAATTTTTGGTGACGTCTTTTGGTTTGACAAATGCCCCTGTAGCGTTCATGGATTTGATGAACAGGGTGTTTAAATAATTTTTAGATAAGTTTGTGGTGGTGTTTATCGACGATATTCTGGTGTACTCTAAAACTCAAGAGGAACATGTGGAACACTTACGTCTAACGCTGGAGACTCTAAGAAAAGAAAAGTTGTATGCGAAATTCTCTAAATGTGAATTTTTGTTGGAACGTGTACAATTTCTTGGGCACGTAATTGACAAGGATGGAATTTCAGAGGATCCATCAAAGGTCAAGTCGTGATAAATTGGGAACAACCAAGAACTCCATCGAAGTGAGAAGTTTCTTAGGATTAGCGGGGGTATTACAGACGGTTTTTATCCAGATTTCTCCAAGATTGCCACTCTGCTGACAAATTTGACGAGGAAATCTGTAAAATTTGTTTGGACGGAGAAGTGTGAAGAAAGCTTCCAAGAATTGAAAAAGAAGTTAAGTATGGCACCTGTGTTGTCATTACCGGATAATACAGGAAATTTTGTGGTGTATAGTGATGCTTCACACAAGGGATTAGGATGTGTCCTTATGTAGAATGGGAAAGTCATCGCGTATGCATCAAGTCAATTGAAAGACTACGAAAAAGGGTACCCGACTCATGATTTAGAGTTGGCGGCAGTTGTGTTTGCTCTAAAGATATGGAGACACTATCTCTACGGAGAGAAATGTGAGATTTACACAGACCATAAAAGTCTGAAGTATATTTTTAGACAAAAGGACCTGAACATGCGTCAAAGAAGATGGATGGAACTGATAAAAGATTATGATTATGAGATCTTTTATCATCCAGGCAAAGCAAACGTGGTTGCAGATGCCTTGAGTAGGAAAGGCAGAGAAAAGTTAATGTTGTTAACTGATAAGGAGGAACTTATTTCAGTAATGACACGGTTAGAGTTGGAAATCAAATATCCAAAAGAATCCGATGAAAGATGTTACCAGATGGAAGCCAGTCCAACTTTGGTGGAGAAAGTGAAGAACGCTCAACTGTAGGATGAGGAATGCAGAAAAATAAGAGAAAGTGTAGTCGAGGGAAAGGAAGTAAAGTACAAAGTTGATACCGAGGGGTTGCTGAGATTTGAAGGACGAATATGGGTTCCAACTGTACCATACATTAAAGAAGACATCTTGACAGAAGCCCATAGCTCGAGATATTCGATTCATCCAGGAAGTACGAAGATGTATCAAGACTTGCGATGACATTTTTGGTGGACAAATATGAAAACAGACGTTGCAGAATGCGTTGCAAAGTGCTTGACATGTCAGAGAGTCAAGGCCGAGCATCAAAGGCCAAGTGGATTACTTCAACCATTAGAGATATCGGAATGGAAATGGGAACATATCACAATGGATTTTGTGGTAGGTCTTCCAATAACTCAAAAAGAATATGATGCAATTTGGGTGATAGTGGACAGATTGACAAAATCTGCACACTTTTTGCCAATAAAGATTAGATTCAATCTTGATCAGCTGGCAAAACTATATGTTAAAGAGATCGTTGCAAGACATGGAGTTCCAGTGTCAATTGTGTCAGACAGAGATCCGAGGTTCACATCAAACTTCTGGAAGAGACTACAAGAATGTATGGGAACACAGTTGACGAATGAGTACGACATATCATCCGCAAACAGATGGCCAAAGCGAACGAACGATTCAGACATTGGAAGATATGTTGAGAGCATGCGTCATGGATTTCAAAGGAAGCTGGGATGAACAATTACCGTTGGTGGAATTTTCCTACAATAACAGTTACCACGCTAGCATCGGCATGCCGCCTTACGAAGCATTATACTACAGAAGTGCGAAACTCCATCAGGTCTTTGGACGAAGTCGGTGAATGTCAACTATTAGGACCAGAACTGGTACAATAAACTACTGAGGTTGTCCAACTCATTAGAACAAGATTGATAGCTGCTCAAGACAGACAAAAGAAATATGCTGATCAACACAGACAAGATCGTGCATTTGACATAGGAAATTACGTGTTCCTAAAAGTTTCTCCTTGGAAGGGGAAGATTCGATTTGGTAAAAAGGGGAAACTAAGTCCGAGGTTTATTGGACCCTTTGAAGTGCTGAGAAAAGTTGGAGAGGTAGCTTACGAGGTAGCTCTACCTCCAGAATTGCAAAACATTCATAATGTTTTTCACGTGTCGGTGTTACGACCGTATAAATCTGATTACAAGCACGTAATTGAGTACGAACCATTACAGTTTGAGAAAGACTTGTCCTATAAAGAGGTTCCTATCTAGATAGTCGACATGAAAGAATAAGTGCTCAGGAATAAGGTGATACCTTCTGTAAAGGTAATATGGAGGAACTACAATGTCGAAGAGGCCACGTGGGAACTCGAAGTTGAAATGATGAAGAATTACCCTGAGTTATTTGTTTAATCTATATCTTCGATTCTGGGGACATAATCTTTATAAGTAGGGGAGAATGTGACGAATGAATTGTTTGAATTGTGATTCTGAGGACATAATCCTTGTAAGGAGGGAATGATGTAACATTCCAGAATTTTATAAATTGTTATATTAAATATTTATTGAATTATATAAGTATTTAATGGATGTGTTTATTGTTGAATAAATAATTGTTCAAATTTGATTCAATTTGGTTAACTATTTATTAAATAAATAATTAAGGAAATTAATTATTTTTGCTAATTTAATTTAATTATTAAGTTAGAGAATTTTGATTAAATAAATTATTATATTTTAATTTGAATTTGTAAATTAAAAGGATGTGTTAGTGGATTAAATAAAGTTATGATTATAAAGAAAATTATAATTTTGTGGTATTGATATATGTGTTAAAGTGATTTAATAAATTATTTTAGAATCAATTTAATTAAATTAAAGTGTGACAAATAACCTTGTTATAAAGGAGTTACTAAAATAAATTAAGGGAGTTTAATTCAGTTTTGCCAAACAAGGCCTAATGCCTATTAAGTCTTTAATCTAATTGTGTTTTACCAAACAAGGTGTAAGGATTAATGGGTTATTTTTAGTTAGTTAACCAAACAAGCCTTATGGCTTTTGATTTCAAAAATTATAATAACGATATCGGTTAAGTTAGTATTATATTATATATTTAATATTATTATTATTATTATACGTTAGATATCTAGTACGCTAGATAGAGTTAGGAAGAAAAGAAAGACTCAGAGGAAGAAGAAGAAGAGAAAAAGAAAAGAAGAGAGGAAGGAAGGCTAGAAAATTGAGAAAAGAATTGGGGAAAAGAAGTTTGATAATCAAAAGGGATAGCCATCATCTTCTACAACCAAGGTATTCTCCTATTTCTTTTAGTTTTAAAAGTTTTAGCTTTCTCTTCTCCTATTTCTCTGTAAAATTCTTATGATAGGATAATTGTTGATTTTATGTGTGTTCATATGATAAACTATTGTTGTAAAGTTATTTTCATATGTTATATATGATTATAGTCAATGAATTGATAATATGTATGTAATTTGTGAAGAAAACGTTTTTATAGAGAGTTTTTGTGAATATATATTGTTTATCTTAAAGTATAAATTAGGGTTAATTAGTTATTTTATTGATAAATTGGCCATCTAATTTGATAGAGTTTGTATAATTATTGATAAAGATACTTTGAATTAACTATTTTGGTTGAAAAACAAAATTTACAGTGTTGATTTTCATTGAAATATCAAAAAGTGAGTTTTTATCAAAAACAGTGAAATTGGATGTTTTAAATTTGTTGTTTATGTTGTTGTATGGGTAAAAACATGTTAGGAGTTCTTGAATTATGTTTAGATGAATTTTGTGTATGAATTGCATGTGAATTAGTCTGTTAGAAACGAGCTTGTAGGCCAAAATTGGCTTTTTCTTATACTATTCTTTCAAGTCATTAGTTGAAATCCGCTAAATTAATGGCGCTACATGACGTGTTATACGCAGTTCATTTGTATATCTTATTACCATCGCGCCATACCAGAATACCTTATTTTTAGTAGTATAATTATCGTATGCAATGTAATGACCTCTAAATGTAAACTATGGCGCTGCATGAAGTTAGCGAATAATTAGTCGACAAAGGTACGTTTTACTACCTAAAATTTAAGAAAAAGTTATGCGATGATAATAGGACTGTTAAATTATGATTTTAGTATTTTTATATCATGAATAAGCATGTTACTAGCGATTAACTTGTGTTATAACTTGATTATGTGATTAAATAGTCAAACCTACATGATGAATGTATTAGTTATGTGATAATGACTAACTATGTCATGATGACATATGTATATAGGATAATGTAATTCGAATTGTTCGGTTTAATCTACGAACAAGGAAAGTTTTCTAATCTATTATCTTACTGTTTTCAATTCGATTACAATATAATGATGTAAGTTATTCTGGAGCAAGTTATTCTTGTATTTAACTTGTTGTTTAGCATGCACAACTATATATACTAATGTCGAACATTTCTATCGTTCAAATTGCTATGCATGCTTAGTATTCAATTCTAAATAACCTTGGCTTAGTATTGTTCAAGCAAGGTATGCTATAGTTATTCAAATTGTATTCTATTAGATTATTCCTAAAGCATGACTTTAGTTTACTATGATTGATTCAATCACGATTATTCTATAGTATAGTGTTATTGGTTTTATTCAACTACTCCTTAGTTGATGTTCGTTGAATTCCAAATTACATTGAAAGCTTATCCAAACCAAACTTCCTTTGGTGCGGACTTGTACTCTAAATACTGAGATGAACAACCCTATTGTTATGATTAGGGGTTAACTTACGCATAATGTTAAAATGTTTGTGCACAATTCATTGTACGAAGGGATGATCCCCCTAAGTACGAGGTCTTTATAGTCTTATGACTGTTAAAGTTGGAGTTGAAAGATTACTTGCAACTGTGGACGTAGTTCATGGTCTTACGACCCTCAGTGATGTATATTTTCCATATTTTGGAATTTCAGTTTCTGATTATTATTGATAGAGTACTATTCACTTTTGATGAGCCTATTTTGACAGTTATTATTGTTATACTCCTGTTGATTCCATATTATATCCAGTGAGCAATTGTTTTGCTTACTCTTGCATATTTATAAACTCATTGCAGCTAAAGAAGAGAAGGTTGGTGAACCTTCGACTAGCAAAGGAAAGGGAAAAATATACAAGTGATGAAGACTTGTAATTTTTACTTTGATTAAGATGTTAGACTTTTATTATGTTGATATTAGACTTTATTTTAAAGAAGTTATGTAATGTTTTCCGTATTTGGATGATGATTAAAGGTTAGATAACCTAGGAGATTTTTATTATGTAACCCTTTAATGGGGAAGGTTTTTATTTATTCAGTTTTATTATGATTGGGTAATTAGATATGAATGTTTGATCAAGTGAACACCAAATCCTCTGGGAATAAAGTACCTGGATTTTGGGGTGTCACAGCTCCCCCCTCTATAAATAGAGGGCTTGGGGTGGCCATTTGTAAGGGAAAAAAGGCAAGGAAGCCCTGTCAAATTTGCTCCGTACTCTCTCTATACTGAGTGCTTTCTCATTTTAAACACTTGTGAGCTCACATATATCTACTTTTGTATCGGCGGGAGCCGAGTGTTCATCCTTTTAAATATATAGAAGTCTTCTTCGGTAGCCCACTATAAGCCTTCTTACACACTTTAAAGCCTTTCTCTTCATCTTTACACACATCCTTCTTCACGTTGAGAGTTGTGTTGCGTGTGTTTACCCGGACTTCGGTCCGTGGTTTTATTTCAGTTTGTATATATATATATATATATATATATTCATATATATGGACTAACATTATCGAGTTATGCCTCGATTGAGCCTAGACTTTGGTCTGAAGCGTTTATTTACTTTTGTATATATATACTTATATATATATATGAACTGTGTGTCGGACTTTGTTCGAGGAGCCTGAACTTGATGCGAGCGTTTACTACTTTAATATATATATATATATATATATATATATATATATATATATATATATATATATTCCATCCCACAGGAGTTTACTTACGTGGTGGTTAATCGCTTTTACTGACTTCTTTACGCTTCGTCCCCACTCGAGTTTACTTACGTGGCGCTTGATCGCTTTTGACTTTATTTACATTTCGTCACTTTGGAGTTTCCTCCGTGGCGGTTGATAACTTTTACAACTTTATTTATATTTTCTCGATCCTCATTGAGGTGCTTCGTGGTGGTGATCATATGTTCATATATATATATATATATATATATATATATATATATTTACAACTTTTATATTTATATCTGCTTACTGCTTTCATACAAATTGCAGCATCATGTGAGCCTAGGAATCATGTGATCACATATTCAGCCTATTGGATCTAGTTTCGATTCTCGTGATGGACCTTTTTCAGTTGTAAGCAGTGTAGACACTCGAAATTTTCTTATCCTGTTACTAACCATGCAGAAGGGCAAAAGCGTCTTTTTCACACTCCAAAGATAACCCTAGAGGACAATGACATCAACTTCAAACCCCGGAGATAACCCCGGGATATCCAGTTTCCAACCCCAGAGATAGCCTCGGGAAATCAGGTTCCAACCCCGGAGATAATCCCGGGAAAGTCAGTTTCAACCTCGGAGATAACCCCGGAGGTTTAAGATCAAAGCATGGAGATAGCCCCAGGAGGTCAAGCCAACCTCAGAGATAACCCTGAGGACATTCAGAGTCAACAACATGACCACCTTAGAGATAACCCTGAGAAAAGACTGCTACAACTGCGCGAACACCGGAGATAACCCCGGGAGGGGAAAAATGGTCATTTTGCCAACTCAACTTCACTTCAAAATCAAATATACTCATTTCAACTCTAAATGCTTCAATGGAAGTCCCACAAGAACCATATTTTAACTTCCGAGTGCAAACTACGCAAAACGGCTTAACGGACTAGCTGACGGAAACCCGAAAATGACATTTCGGTCATGGACCCATCTTCCTAGAATCAAAGAAGGGCAAATCATAGGTCATTATGTAGCTCTCGTAAATTGCTTTCCAGAATGATATGGCACGCTTCCATCGGACTCCCAGATTGAAAGTTATGACTGATCGAGCAAACAGCGCGTTGTCCGAATGTACGTTCTTCGACACAGCGGGACCCATATTTTGCCTGCGGCTCCATCCTCTATAAATAGAGGGCTTGGGGTGCTTATTTTGCAAGACAAAAAAGGCGAGGAAGCCCTGCCCAATTTGCTCTGCACTCACCCAATGCAGTGTACTTTCCCCTTTTAAACACTTGTGAGCTCATACATAGCCCTTTTGTACCTACAAAAGTCTGCGTTTACCCACTCTAAAGATATAGAAGCCTTCTTTATCAGTCACCTATAAGCCTTCTCACACAATTTAGAGTCTTTCTCTTCATCTTTGCATACACCCTTCTACACGTTGAGAGTCGTGTTGCTTGCTTTTGCCCGGACTTCGGTCCGTGGTTTCATTTCAGCCTGTATATATATATATTATATATATATATATATTTACATATATATTGACTAACATTATCGAGTTATGCCTCGATTGAGCCTGAACTTGATGCGGAGCGTTTACTACTTTAATATATATATATATATATATATATATATATATATATATATACTTATATATATATTAACTGTGTGTGGGACTTTGTTCGATGAGCCTGAACTTGATGCAGTGCGTTTACTAATTATATATATATATATATATATATATATATATATATATATATATATATATATATATATATATATATATATATAATCGTGGTCTAACTTTGTTCGATGAGCCTAGACTTGATGCTCATGCGTTTACTCGCTTTTATATATATATATATATATATATATATATATATATATATATATATACTATATATATGAACTGTGGTCAACTCTCATTACGATGAGCACAGATTTTACATCCAGTGCGTTTATTGCTTACATATATATATATATATATATATATATATATATATATATATATTGTCCCGCTTTGGAGTTTCATTCGTGGCGGTTGGCCGTATTCTGACTTTATTTATGTTTCGTCCACTTTGGAGTTTCCTCCGTGGCGGTTGATAGCTTTAACAACTTTATTTACATTTACGATCCACCATGGAGGTGCTTCGTGGTTGGTGATCCCGTCTCATATATATATATTTACACTTTTTATATATATACACCTTACTACTTTCATATAAACTACATGATTTTGTGAGCCTAGAATCATGTGATCACAGATTCATCCCATTGAATCTAGATTCGGTTCCCACGATGGACATTTTCAGGTTATAGCGACTTGTAAATTATTCTCATGGGTGTCTAATTTCCTCGGATGGTTTCCATACCCACGAGGAAGTCGGCATTATTTTGTACATTATTTTCATATGGATGCCTCGCATTCGTAAAATAAAATCAACCAAGCCGCACACTTAATAAAATGGGAGTGTAAAAAGTCTCAATTACTATTGAGCATCAGGGTTTGAAAAAACCTTTTTATAAAACGTTATTGCTATATCTTGCTAAAAAACTAAATTTTTTACATAAATTCAAACCCTGTGTATATAAGTGCGAATGAGACCTCGCACTACTTCCAAATAACAGCATATTGACCCACACACACACACATTTAGATAATAGTTTCTTGAAAAGAGGCGGTCACCGTGGTAAGACGGTTGTCGGGGGGTTCCTAACACCTTCCCCCCGCATAACCAAGTCCCCGGACCCTAATGAATCTCGATTTCACCGACCCGTTTAGCAGTGTCACATCACTGGGTCAATGTGCAAACCTTTTCTCGGTTGTGTTGGTACAACCATTTAAAAAACCAACTAGCGACTCTTAATAGTCCATCGTCGACATTATACATGTCGGACCTTTTTCACTTGTTTTTCAAATAAATTTCACCTAAAATGAGAACACCAAAGAACAAATAACGGAAAGGGACATCCAAAAATCCCGACGTCGACAGGTGGCGACTCTGCTGGGGACTCCAGTAAGAGGACTTAAGCTGCTATTACAATCTTTTCAAAACTGTTATCTGCTTGTGTGTGGTTGTTGCATTTATATTTTTGATAAATGTGTACGAATGCATTTCCTTATTGCACTTAGTGCTTCGCACCATAACTGCTTGTAATGCTAGTGCTTCGCACCATAACTGCTTGTGATATTAGTGCTTCGCACCATATCTGCTTGTGATATTAGTGCTTCGCATATGTCATCAATTTCATACGGTGAGATGCGATGTATGTGAATGTATGTTGTGTGGTCCCTCTACCAGAAGGCTATCCCTTCTGTGTTTGATTACTGGACTCGTGAGAAGACTAATTCTCCAAGGCTCAGGAAAGGCACCACCCAAATTCGCTATAGTTGAAAGACCGGATTAACTTCCCGTCAAGTAGATTGTGATGATTTGGGAACCTTCATGCCAAAAAGCCGCGAGAGTAACCTAAGATAGGTCAGCCTCTGATAAACCCAAAGCGGAGGAAAGTCTCTTCATGCTCTCATTTCAATTACTTGTAAACACAATTACTTGTAATTTCAGTCCATATCTATCTCCATGTAATGAGAAATATGAAGAAATGTGTACACATATATATTTAACATGCTACAAACAGCTGACATCAATTTTGCATGATAAAATTCCTAAAATGAACACATCACATAGCATGTTATTATATACATTCCCTAAAGACTAAACTATGTAAGTCTTTCGCAAGGAAGCAATCGGTCCCGTTACTCGTTTAAAGTCCAAGAAGGCACTGATCTCACCGTTAGGCATGGCTACACCGGGCCAACCTGATCCTACTCCTGTTTCCCGAGAGGAGTTTGAAGGATTAAGGAATCAGATAGCAGAATTGGTTGTCTTTCTAAAAGAACAAAGTAAAAATATGCAGGGCCAGACAATGCCTACTCAACCAGAGTCCTTCACACTAGGGGGCAGTCAAGGCATTGGTAAAAAGATGGAAACCCAGATACCTAAACCTCATTCCAATAAAGAAATCATAAATCTCAGGGATGATCGAGAAACTGGGGATATAAAAAAGAAAGTCCAACAAATGGAGGATACAATCCGGTCAATTAAAGGGACTAGAAATTATGGGAGTGTCACCTATTCAGATCTCTGTATATTCCCAGGGGCTCAATATCCTACCAAATTCAAAGTCCCAGGGTTTAAAAAGTACAATGGGGTAGGCGATCCCTATACGCACCTCAAAGTGTACATTGGCGAACTGGGATCTTATGCAGAAAATGAAAGCCTCAGAATGTAACTTTTTAAAAAGAGTCTCACTGGAGAAGTTAAAGCCTGGTATGCCCGACTTGACAATGCCAAAATCCACAACTGGGAAGAATTGGCCCACGTCTTTCAAAATCAGTACAGTTTTCAGTCACAAATGGCACCAGATCGATATCAAGTGACTAAAGTGAAAAAGCAAAGTACTGAATCTTTTCGAGAATATGCCCAAAGGTGGAGACATCTAGCAGCACAAGTTATTCCATCAATGACAGAAACTGAGATGGTAATGACATTTATTGATATCCAAGAGGCTCCTTACTATGAGAGGATCCTAGCAGGCATAGGAAAGCCATTTGCAGAAATGATCAAACACGCGAAATGGCGAGATGGGCTCAAAAGAAGAGGCAAGATTAAAGACTTCACTGCCTTGGAAGCAGTCGCCAAGCATATACAAACTGACAAGTATGCGAGCGATCCCAATGGGGTACCCGATAAAGGCAATGAAGATGTATCCCTTGTTGTACAGGGGCAAGCTAGGAGGCCAAACTACAGTACCCCCATTTGGAAAATGCAAGATAATCTGCCATCTCAACAATAGACTGCATTCAACCAATACCCAGACAGGAAAAGAAAATTTAAAAGAACGAAAAATCGGGTATTCACTCCACTAGGCGATTCCCTTGAATATATATTGGCGATATTAATGGATCACAAGAAAATTACCAAACTAGCTTCACCTCTGGAACCAGGGAGCAAAAGATACAATCCAAGCCAGAGATGTGCTTACCACTCAGGGTCTCTAGGACACGAAACACAGGATTGTTGGTCCTTAAAACATATGATTCAAAATCTGATCGAAAGTGGCAGTATTGTGGTCGAACAACCTGACCAACAAAATATCAAAACCAACCTTCCGTTATGACATGATATAGAAGAAGTAAACATGATCGGGTCAGGAATCGCTGAAATGTATCCAATTTGTAAGTACATGCGAAGGATGGAGGAATACCCCCAAAAGCACATAACAAATGTCCTAGAGTGGGAAAACTCGGAGGAGGGTATGCCAGTAATGGAAAAATTGGATGTGATCCAGAATCAAGTAACCCTGCTGGCTAAGCTGATAGTGCGCTAACATCAGGAAACAAGGCAATTTTTCACTCAACTATCAGAAAGCCAATAGAAAAAGGACTCCACGATGAGCCAGCTAAATGAAGAAGATTAAAGCAGGCTAAAAATACAAGAAAATGGGGATGATAAAATTGCTAGAATATCTCGCCAGCGGAAGAATCGATCGAGGGAATGCGAATTCTCAAAGATGAAAGATTAAACAACCTCTAAAAGTGTTCAAAAATTCACCCCTCTGAGCAAATCCAATGAAGAAATGCTACATTTTCTGATAAGCGAAGGAAGGATTACTGGGTTGCTGCCTCCTATAAATCCCAAGATAAAGAGTTATGATTCCACCAAGATATGTCTCTACCATTCTAACTCACTTTGACATACGACTGAAGAATGTTGGTCTTTGTGACATAAAATCCAGGATCTCATTGAAAATGGAGAGCTGGAGATAGAACTTCCCATGACCAAAAATGGCAAAAAGGAAATAAAAAGCTTAAGATGTTCATTCGAGACAGACAGTTCAAATGAGGGGAAGGCTATGAGTGACAATTCTGCCAAAACACAAAGTAGACTGATCCTAATGCAAGAAATGACAGAGGAGACAAAGGCATCCCCAAAGGAGATTCCCCCGCCAACATCAAACGTCCTATGGTTCCAAGATATCAACCACGTTCCTGATTTTATCAACTTGGATGATGCAGAGGAAATGCAACAACGATTTGAGGGAAATTTCATGGTTGAATCCTTTGAAACCCATGAAGAAGGCGAAGGAATAGATGAAGAAAAAGGTGGTGAGATTATCGGGGAATCCAACCCATTAAAGAATCCAGAGTTCATCCCTTTTTGCAATGTATCCATTTCAAGCGTCCCTGGGAATGTACTGAATCAGGAAGCGATCAAGTTATGGCCACAAACAAAGACATTCAGAATCAAGGGGTAACCTCTATCACGAGCCCTGAAGGCAACATAACCACTGACAACTGGACTATAGGCCTCAACTAGCCGAGAAGATGTAGATCCAGGGGATAAAGTTGCGAGTTCCAGAAAATGTTGGAACGGTATCACTTTCTTCGTAGTATGCCTTTTATTTTCCATGCATGTAAATAAATAAAAAGGAAAAAACATCTCTACACTCTTCTCACCACTTACCCTTTGAACCTTTTCAAACCAAAGCTCGAACTATGAAAGACCCGATCTCCTCTTCAATAGAGTACATAAGCGACCATCAATGGTGTGGTCAAACCAAACAAAACCCAAACAAACACTTCTCAAATAGACACACCCTGACGATGATGGCCCAGACGTAATGGTCATCATTCGGGAGAAGGAGGTTGATGATAGCCCCTCCATCACTGCAGTCCACCAAGACGTTGCCCTCGATAATTGGAGCACCACTTCTTGCATTTGTCGACGAGGGTAAAAAGGGAAGAAACTCTCTCTACCTTGTAGATAGCAATAACTGCTTACTTTTTCTGTACAGTATTAGCAGTTACTTTTGTCATTATAGGCTAACACTTTGAGTGATTGAACAGTGTTATATACTAAGTGAAAGCATATTTTGTTTCAGGACTCTGAATTTAGATGTGCCTATACTTGCTGATGAGGTGCCTATCTCCACAAGGACTGTAACTTTGATGTAAAGTTGGACTCAGACTTGATGGAAATACAAGATGACTATGAGATACCTCAGGAGATCAAAGAATGGGTCGAAGACAAACCCAAGCCAAATCTTGATCAAACCACCTCTTTTAAACCTCGGAACCTTAGAAAACCCCAAACAAGTCCAGATTGGTACGGACCTCACTCCAAACCAAAGGAATGACATGGTTACTCTATTGACCCTATTCCGGGATGTGTTTTCATGGTCTCACGAAGACATGGTAGGTTTATACACGGACATTATCATTCATCGCCTTCCCATCAAAGGGGGATTCAAGCCACTCAAGCAGAAGCTCAGGCGATTAAAACCTGAGTGGAACTTAAAAGTTAAAAGAAGAAATTGTGAAACAATTTCAAACCGGCATCATCATGGTGTCAACATACCCTGAATGGCTATCCAACATAGTCCCCGTGCCGAAAATCGAGAAGGGAGGTGTGATTTTATATGGATTACATAGATTTGAATAAAGCTTGCCTCAAAGATAGCTTTCATGTGCCGTTCATCCACATACTCATTGACAATACAGCTCGATACGACATGTACTCCTTTGCTGATTGCTCTGCGGGGTACCATCAAATCATGGTTGCTGAAGATGATCATGAGAAAACTTCATTCATCACGCCTTGGGGAGCCCTTTGCTACGCATTTATTTGTCATTCAACCTCATCAATGCCGGAGCTACCTATCAGTGAGCTATATGGCTCTTTTCCACGATCTAATAGGAAAAAAATAAAAATAAAAAATAAAAAATAAAAAAAAAGAAAAAAAGAAAAAAGAAAATAAAAAGAGAAAAAAGAAAAAGAAAAAATCTCTTCAAAAGGTTCTACAGTTGCTGCCTTACCATCGGCAGGTTTTACAGATGGCTTCGGAGTTTGAAGAAAAATCCTTCCTCCACATTCGTTGGAATAGGAATGATTTTACAGATGCTCTAACAACATGGGACTCCTTGATCAACATACATGACAAGGAAGACATGCTAACCCTCACATTTGCCCAACAAAAGGCTCCAGCCTATGGGAATTACATGGGAGAAGTATCGGATGAGCTACCTCCCATCCAACACCGTTGATATCAATATATCAATGAGCACTCACAAGATAGATCTACACCCGCTGAGGCGAGCCTGACTGAGAAAAGGCGGATCCATCGACTTGCTATGAAATTCTACCTGAGCGGAGGTGCAATATACAAAAAAGATGCAGGACTAGGTCTCCTCAGATGTCTGCACCAAGACCAAGCTCATAGACTCATGGATGAGATCCATGGTGTAGTATGTGGCCTAGACATGAGCGGCCCTCTACTTGTAAAGAAGATCCTACAATAGAGAAGTTCAACTATGGCAGTTCAAACAACACGACTTGGTTTTGAAGAAGATCATTGACAACCAAACTCAGTCTAAAGGAAAATTCGCTCCAAATTGGGAAGGCCCGTTTATTGTCAAGGAGGTATTGACAGGAGGAGCTTTCAGATTATAGGAAATGGACGGCGATGAATTTTCGTAACTCATCAATTCAGACACCGTGAAATAGAACTATGTCTGAGGTTACTATCAAACAAACATCCTAGTTTTGGATCATCAGATCACCAGTCATTTCAGGTTCTTTAATCCTCACTATATACAGCCTTTCCTTTTTACCCATCTATCCCTCAGGGAAAAACACACTATTCAAGCCAGCAGCCTGGTTTCACTTCATTTCACACTTTCAGTTTATCCCACCAGGGATTAAACCTTTCACACTTGCAATTTATCCCGTACATGGGATTAAAACTTTTCATCTGCAATCCGCCCTGTACATGGGTGAACTACGTCGACCTGATCTCCCCAATACACGGGAGTATGTAGGCAGCCATGTTATATGGTCCGGTCTCACCACAGAAAAAACAAACTCACTCTTATCCATAGCCACATACAGAAACAAGTCCCAAGACACCAAAGATGGTAGGGAATACACACAGATCGACGATCCATTCTGAAAATCCTGAGACATCTCACTGTCCATTCATTAAGGAGGAGTTCAGAATACATCCAGATCACAAAGTCCTGGAGAAACAAGCGAATATCAAGCAAGTAGCAAGGCATAACTAAAAGGGAAGGGAATCAACATATATTTCCCTGCCATATATAATGTTGTTTGATATATACAATGTGTACTGTACATGACAAAATGGCTAAGCTAGTCTGCGTAGGAAAATATAAGCCCATCTACAAGTTAGAGTATATGTGGGTCATCAAGTCCAACGTGGATTCCCTCTCAGAAGAAGGAGGTAACGCTGTGATCTCCTGCCCAAGGGTTTCTACACGGTAAGCGGATCCACCGCTTGACTACATGCGATATCTCGGCAGGATATAAGCTATCCCGCCAAAGAACAATGGTATTCCTATAAGTTAGAGCATTATCTCTCTAACAGAGCGACATCTCTACCAAAAAGAGCTATCAACATCAAAGCCCACATCCACTACCTATTCACCAAATGGTACAGAAGAAAAATCTTATTATGATCTCAGCGTCTTATTAGCTCATCTGTCAAAGCAACTATCCCAGACAACAAGCAAGGCTGGGACAATTTCAAAATCGGCGACAGCCGGATATTGTGTCCCTTACAACATGATTGGGGCAATCTCAGAAGCGACAACTCAACACTGGGGCATTTATCAATCATCCTAAAGTGGAAAATGCACCATCCAATATCATCAAGACGGGTCCATCATCATCTTAGTGACGATTCAAGTATTATTCACTCGCGACTTCATCAACAAAGAGAGTTTCTCGTATGAACCCTCGGCATCAACATACAAAAAGACTGGGGCATTTTTCCAATTCCAAGAAATGGAAGGAGCTTAAGACGAGATCAAACTTCTCATCAAAAAGAAAGGGGTGAACTCGTGAAAGAAATCATAGCGACATAAGCGTGCCCCTACGAAAAAAGGGGAAACTTCTCAAAAACGTTCTTAACTCAGAAGCAGAAGGTCAACGACAAAAGGCCTAGCGAATGAAATCTACACCGACGTTCAAATATGGGCAGCGAAAGAATAAATTACACCCTCCAGGGATTTCAGAGACATTCAAGTCATCAGTTCAGCCGGGTTGCGAATCAAACGCTTAAGGAAATGGGGCACAAGCACCCAACAGCGAAAGGAAACTCTAAATCACCTCAAGAAGGGTGAGACATCTGGTGGTTGTCATCAATCTAGCATAACGTCAGGCGAAGTCTAGTGACATAATCCGTGGAATATTACTTCAGCGATGGTATCAGAAGATCCGGTATTCTTAAACCATTGGAATTCAGCGCAACATCAAGACATTTCAGCGATGAAAGCTTCGTATACCACCGTTCGAGTGGGAACCAAAATAGGTTGGTGATCAACAGGGTAGGCACTGTTGTAAACTACCAGCGAATACATCAGGAGGGTCTGGTGATTTTAGAACGTCATCCCCATCAGAGATATGGAAAGCATCTCAACTTATCTTTATCAAACAATCATCAGCGATTAAATACCAAACCATTGGAGTCAACACCAGCATAGGCATCAGAAATGATCGGTAAAGGTAAAGCAATTTGGAAAAACATTTTAACATTCATCATAACATTCATTACATTGCGATTTGTGATTTATGATGTGATATGTGAAATGCGATGTGCGAATTACGATGTGCGAGTTGCGAAGTGCGATTTGGCCAAATGCAAAAAGCGAAGTGCGAAGTGCGAAATAAGATGTGCGATTTACAAACTGCGATTTGCGAAATTTTTTTGACATTCATCATAAACATTCATTACATTGTGATTTGCATCATTGAAAATATCTTGTCATATTTTCAAGTGTCTACTAATCTTTATCATGTCCATTCCATTGCATTGCATGAACATGATAAAGAGGGGCATCTGTAGACACTCAAAATTTTCTTCTCCTGTTACTAACCATGCAGGAGGGAAAAATCATCTTTTTCACTCTCCAAAGATAACCCTAGAGGACTACGACATCAACTTCAAACCCCAGAGATAACCCCGGGATATCCAGTTTCCAACCACGGAGATAGCCCCGGGAAATTAGGTTCCAACCCCGGTGATAATCCCAGGAAAGTCAGTTTCAACCTCAGAGATAACCCCGGAGGTTCAAGATCAAAGCCTGGAGATAGCCCGATGAGGTCAAGCCAACCTCAAAGATAACTTGTGAGGGCTCCAAATGCGAAGGCCCAAATCACTGGGATCCGGTTCGATTATTCTAACACTATTACTATATTTGCGGAAGATATAAACATAAATTGTTTATACATTAAATTAACTTACACATAATCCCCAAGGTCGAGTAACCTTAACTTAATACACATTTCATAACTTACTTGACTTACAATAACATTATATACATTACTATTACAATTCTAACTATAAACGTAAACTAAAGCTGGAACTTTCTTTAATCTTTTCTTGTATCCGACGCGTTCATCTTAATCTGCAATGTTTATCATGACATAGCAAGGGTGAGCATAAGGATTGCCCATCAAGTTTAAGTTCAATAATATAACGATATATCATGATTGAAATGATTTAAATAATTGGCTGGCTATAATTCAACAATATAATTGTGAACTAGCAGGAACAAATTTATGACTGAACAAGTATTATACATGAACAAATATATCTGAAACAACTGGTAATGAAGGTGATCAGCCTTTCATACCTGACTTATACATGCAATATGTACAGAGTACAATTCATGGCAACCAAAAATGATTAACCATAAGCTTATCTGAATGAAACACTCTTAATAGTGTTAAGTAAAAATAAACTTGCCTGAACCGTTGATTACCGCAATGCAATTTATAACGCTTTATCCGAAGACCTAATATTAGTAATATAGATCTCTAATATTAGAATAATATCATCACTATATAATACTATTATATATATACATAAAATAACCTAAACACATAACCCTATCAGTCTATAACACACATAAGACTCGGTATCAAGTCAAATTATTGCAGTCTGAGTTGAACCCGACAAAATTCTAACATCCCGACGGTCTAGTCGGACAATTAACGAGTTTAAGTTCAATTAAACTCTGGCAAAATACTTAACAGTATCTTAGATAATTTCCTAAGCAGTCAAAATAATTTTCATAAGCTCGTAATAATTTTTAAATAATTATTACTATTTATCGTGAATTTTCCATTATTAATAACGTATTTAAATGAATTAAATACCACATAATTCTTTTATCATTAATATTTATTTATTATCAAATATTAATGAAATACATGTCATAATATTATAATATATTTATAATATCATTAAGTATTTTTAATACTTTAAAATCATTTAAATATGATTTTAAAACACTTAAATTCTTTATCCGATAATTGCTATTAATATTAAAATATTAATATTTTCCTATAAAATATCAAAAGTTATATTATATAACTTCAAATATTTTCCTAACACTTAAATCATTTTATATGATTTATAAATCATTTATTCTATTTTTCCATAATTTATTTAATATATTTATTAAATAAACTAATTATCATTAATATTAATTAATTAATGAATTTCATCACAAAATATTAAAAATCATCAAAAATAACTTAAAATATTTTCTAATATCATAATATAATTTTTCATGATTTTTCATTTAATTAAAATCATTTTTAAATCATTTATTTAATATTATAATTAAATAAATTAAATACCATTTATATTCCAAAATATTAAATATTTATGAAATATACTTAAAATAATTAAAAACTATTTTTCAGAATTTAAAATAATTTTTCAGAATTTATTTAGTATTTTTAATAATTAAAAACTATTTAATTCGATTTATTAATTGAATTAAATAATTTTTAGTAATTAAGTGTCGCTAAAGGGGTCTTAGGCGACAAATCCGTCGCTGTTGGTGTTCTTCACGTGTTCTTGAGCATTTCCAAAAATTCGTGTCAAACTACATGATACCTACTTTGACCAACATTAAAGCTGTGTTCTTGTTGCCTTCTGGGTAATTTATGGGGTTAATATTGTAGTACTCATGTAGTACTACAACTAAAAACTCATTTCATGACCAAACAACAACAAATCAGAGAGTTATAAGCTCTCCAATATGATGTCAGACATGTTCATCAAATTCTGGGTTTTCCAGAATTTAACAACAGTCAAGGTTCCTATTTTGAGCCCTTAAATCCTTGTTTTTCAGGCTTGTTTTGTGTGATCTATGAACTCCAACTTGTCGTACAGGTGTCACAGTATAACAACATAACATTAAATCTAACTTACAACATCACAAGTAGTAGATCTAGGCCGGTCAAACTACATGTCAGAGACGGGTTCTTGAAGATTCTGGGTTTTCTAGAATCTTCATCCGAGCATTCTGTCAACGGTGGTTTGACCACCAATAGGTTTTATTCTGAGCAAGATTTTAGGGATACAATGATTGGAGTATATAGATTACATGATAGACTACCACCATATTCAACCAAAAAAAATTACAAACACATTAATAGACTGCAAGATCCGAGCCTCCAAAAATGGTTGTCGACTTATTATTTGTAATCTGGTTACCATTCATTCGTGATGGTTTCATCAACGACCTTTGACTGCTTATATCTTGCAATCTAGACCTGAACTGACTATGATTCAAGTTGCAAAGTAAAGACCACATGGCATACAACAGATCTGTAACTTAAAACAACACTAACACTTAACAGATAAAGATCTATGGCCTCTGACATATGGTTGTCAGGCCATTTTTCAAGCTTTCCCCAGATTTCTTAAAATGACTATTTCGAGCACTTTGATGTTATGGATCTGGGATTTTACAACCCAGATCACTTATAGACACCTTAATACATAACTTTAACCCACCAATTACAACATCAAATATCAAATCATAAAATTTTAAGATTTAGGGTTTTATACCTTTTAGGCTATGATCTTTGATTTCTGATCTTGATGATCTGATATTGGAAGGCTAAGGGATGTTCTTGGCTTTATTTAACACTTACTTTCTCTCAAAATTTTTGAAGAAGAGAGACAGAGCAAACTTGGCAAGTCTAGCAAATAAAGTGAGTGGTTTTCTCTCTCTAACTCTATATATAACATGTTGTTATGTAATGGCTGAGATTTGTAGCAGATGGCTGAGATTTGTAGCAGATGGCTGTGATATTTTAGTCACATTGAGTGGTTGGAGTTGGTGAGCAACCATTATTTGGCAAGATTGACAAGCTAAGTCACAATAATGCACTAAGGGCATATTAGTCTTTTCGCATACAAAATTAATGGCATTTTAGTAAATGGCCAAACCCTTAGGGTTTGGAAAATTTAGGGTTTAGGGTTTGGAAACCCTTAGGTTTACAAATTTAATTTTCTAAAATTTCCAATTTAGGTTTTTAAAAATAGAAAATTAATATTTCTAAATTATAATTAGGATTTTATAATTATATTAAAATTTCTTAATCATAACTTAAATATTGATAATTAGGATTAGTATTTCCTAATTAAAATAGCTAATTAAAAAATTAGGGTCAAAATGGTCATTAGGGTCTATAACCCACGAATTAGGGTTTCTAATAAAAAAATAATTTTCCTAAGTTAGAAATTAGATTTTGTAATTAGATTATGGTTTTTCTAATTACTTAACTTGAAAATTAGAATTAATATATCCTAATTAACATTAAAAGTATTAAATTAACACTTAGGTTTTTCCCTATTTACAAATTAGGGTTTTAAAACTGTAATTAGGGTTTCAAATTTGGAATTAGGGTTTTATAACCAATTTGTTAAGATTAAACCTAATTATTCCTATAATTATTTACACTTACGCCATTAAGTTCCCGATTTAGGGTTTCATGCACTGAGTTAGGGTTTTGGATTCTCGAAACTGAAATTAGGGTTTCCAGAACCAGTTTCTAGGGTTTCTTGTTAAGCGTTAGGGTTTTCTAACCGAACGTTGACGTTCTTAATATATACATAGGGTTTGTTACAGATATCATTTATCTGGTCAACCCTTGACCCTTAACCACATCATGCACACATATACATAGAACATAAACGCTTATTCCCTTAATCCTGAATAATTCACCTAGATCCTTCACAGAATTTTGAAATCCTCAAAATTCTACCTTAAAAATATCAAACGCATACACTTATTTTTTGTCTAGGTTCTAATTTTGAACCTTAAATCAATAAGTTAAATTTTTAAAAATTTTCTAAATTCTCGGGTTGTCACACAACCCTGAGGACATTCAGAGTCAACAACATGACCACCTCAGAGATAACCCTGAGAAAAGACAGCTACAACTGCGCGAACACAGGAGATAACCCCGGGAGGGGCAAAATGTCATTTTGCCAACTCAACTTCACTTCAAAATCGAATATACTCATTTCAACTCTAAATGCTTCAATGGAAGTCCCACAAGAACCATATTTTAACTTCAGAGTGCAAACTACGCAAAACGGCTTAACGGACTGCCTGACGGAAACCTAAAAATTCCATTTCGGTCATGGACCCATCTTCCTAGAATCAAAGAAGGGCAAATCTTAGGTCATTATGTAGCTCTCGTACAGAGCTTTCCGGAATGATATGGCACGCTTCCATCGGACTCCCGGATTGAAAGTTATGAGCGACCGAGCAAACAGCGCGTTGTCCGAATGTACGTACTTCGACACGACGGGACCCATATTTTGGGCATCCCGGACAGCCTCAGGTAGACCTACGGCTCCATCCTCTATAAATATAGGGCTTGAGGTGCCCATTGTGTAAGACCTGCGACTCCATCCTCTATAAATATAGGGCTTGGGGTGCCCATTGTGTAAGAGAAAAAAGGCGAGGAAGCCCTGCCCAATTTGCTCTGCACTCACCCCATGCAGTGTACTTTCCCCTTTTAAACACTTGTGAGCTCATATATAGCCCTTTTGTACCTACAAAAGTCTGTGTTTACCCACTCTAAAGATATAGAAGCCTTCTTTATTAGTCAGCTGTAAGCCTTCTCACATACTTTAGAGTCTTTCTCTTCATCTTTGCACACACCCTTCTACACGTTGAGAGTCATGTTGCTTGCTTCTGCCCGGACTTCGGTCCGTGGTTTCAATTCAGCTTGTATATATATATATATATATATATATATATATATATGTATATATATATATTGACTAACATTATCGAGTTATGCCTCGATTGAGCCTGAACTTGATGGCCCGAGCGTTTCTCGCTTTAATATATATATATATACTTATATATATTAATTGTGTGTGCCTGACTTTGTTTGATGAGCCTAGACTTGATGCAAAATGCGTTTACTCGCTTTTATATATATATATATATATATATATATATATATATGAACTAGGTCGGACTTTTTCGATGAGCCTAGACTTGATGCAGTATGCTTACTTTACTATATATATATATATATATATATATATATATATATATATATATATATATATATATATATATATATATATATATAACTGTGGTCTGGATTTCATTCGATGAGCCCAGATTTTATATCGATGTGTTTATTCGCTTTTATATATATATATATATATATATATATATATATATATATATATATATATATATATATATATATAACTATGGTCTAACTATGTTCGATGAGCCCGATTTTACATCCTAATGCTTTATTGCTTATATATATATATTTATTTTTTTTGTCCTGCCTGGAGTTTCCTTCGTGGCGATTGACCGTATTTACAGCTTTATTTACGTTTCGTCCCGCCTAGGGTTTCCTCCGTGGCGGTTGATAGCTTTTAATAGCTTTATTTACATTTCTGATCCACAATGGAGGTGCTTCGTGGTTGGTGATCCTGTCTGTATATATGTATTTACAGCTTTTATATATATACTTGCTTACTGGTTTCATATAAACTGCAGTATTTTGTGAGCTTAGGAATCATGTGATCACAGATTCATCCCATTGAATCTAGATTCGGTTCCCATGATGGACATTTTCAGCTGTAAGCAGCTTGTAAATTATTCGGTGGTGTTTAAATTTCCTCAGATGGTTTCCATACCCACGAGGAAGTCGACATTATTTTGTACATTATTTTCATACGGATCCCTCGCATTCGTAAAATAAAATCAACCAAGCCGCACACTTAATAAAATGGGAGTGTAAAAGGTCTCAATTACTATTGAGCATCAGGGTTTGAAAAAACCTTTTTATAAAACGTCATTGCAATATCTTGCTAAAAAACTGAATTTTCTACATAAATTCAAACCCTGTGTATATAGGTGCGAATGAGGCCTCGTACTACTTCCAAATAACAGCACATTGACCCACACACACACACACACATTCAGATAATAGTTTCTTGAAAAGAGACAGTCACCGTGGTAACACGGATGTCGGGGGGTGCCTAACACCTTCCCCCCGCATAACCAAGTCCCCGGACCCTAATGAATCTCTTGTTTCACCGAATTCAGTTTAGCAGATGTCACATCACCGGGTCAATGTGCAAACCTTTTCTCATTTGTGTTGGTACAACCATTTAAAAACCAACTAGCGACTTTTATCACCATCGTCGACATTATACATGTCAGACCTTTTTCACTTGTTTTTTCAAACAAATCTCACCTAAAATGAGAACACCAAAGAACAAGTAATGGAAAGGGACATCCAAAATCCCGACGACGACAAGCAACTTGTAAATTTATCTGTGATGTCTGAATTTCCTCAGATGGTTTTCATACCCATGAGGAAGCTGACATTATTTTGTACATTATTTTCTTATAGATGCTTCGCATCTCGGAAATAAAATCAATCAAGCCGAACACTTAATAAAATGGAAGTGTAAAAGGTCTCAATTACTATTGAGGATAAGGGTTTGAAAAAACCTCTTTTATAAAACGTCACTGCCATATCTTGCTAAAAATTGAATTTTTACATAAATTCAAACCCTGTGTATATAGGTGCGAACGAGGCCTCGCACTACTTCCAAATAATCAGCACATTAACCCACACACACACACACATTTAGATAACATTTTCTTGAAAAGTGGCGGTCACCGTGGTAACACGGATGCCGGGGGGTGCCTAACACCATCCCTCCGCATAATCAAGTCCCCAGACCCTAATGAATCACGGTTTCACCGACCCATTTAACAGTGTCACATCACTGGGTCAATGTGCAAACCTTTTCTTGGTTGTGTTGGTACAACCATTTAAAAAACCAACTGGAGACTCTTAACAGTCCATCGTCTACATTATACATGTCGGACCTTTTTCACTTGTTTTTTCAAACAAATCTCACCTAACATGAGAACACCAAAGAACAAGTAACGAAAAGGGACATCTAAAAATCCCGACGTCGACAGGTGGCGACTCTGCTGGGGACTCCAATAAGAGGACTTAAGCCGCTATTTCAAACTTTTCAAAATTATTATCTACTTGTGTGTGGATGTTGCATTTACATTTATGATGAATGTGTACGAATGCATACCTTTATTGCACTTAGTGCTTCGCACCATATCTGCTTATGATATTAGTGCTTAGCACATGTCATCATTTCCATACGGTGAGATGCGTTGTATGTGAATGTATGTTGTGTGGTCCCTCCACCAGGAGGCTATCCTGTCGGTGTTTGATTACTGGACTCGTAGGAAGACTAATTCTCGCGAGGCTCAAGAAAGGCACCACCCAAATTCGCTCCAGTTGAAAGACCAGATTAATTTCCCGTTGAGTAAATTGCGATGATTTGGGAACCTTCATGCCGAAAAGCCGCGAGAGTAACCTAAGATAGGCCAGCCTCTGATAAACCCAATACGGAGGAAAGTCTCTTCATACTCACTCATTTTAAATTACTTGTAAAAATAATTACTTGTAATTTCATTCCATATTCATCTCCATGTAATGAGAAATATGAAGAAATGTGTACATATACATATTTAACATGATATCCAGTATTACAAACAACTGACATCCATTTTGCAGGATAAAATTCCTAAAACAGACACATCACATAATATGTTATTATACACACATTCCCTAAAGACTAAACTATACAAGTCTTTTACAGGGAAACAATCAGACCTACTACCCGGTCAAAATCTAAAAAGGTCGCGAGCCTATAGTCAATTATGTCGTCATCCAACCAATCTGACCTTAATCCAGTTTCTCGCAAAGAATTTGACGGATTAAGCAAACAAATCACAGATTTGGCTGTTCTACTTAAAGAACTACACTAGTCTACTCAAGGTCCAAAGATACCCGTAAATGCTGAATAATCCACGCAAGGAGGAACTCAAGTCATTATGTTAGGAATAAGCATGTGAATAATATTCCTGATTACATATGATTTGATTATGATATATATATATATGAATGAATAATATGCAAGTATGCTTGCGTTAAGAAAAGCTGTAAAGTCCTTTGATAGATAATAGAAACATGCGTACAAGGACTTAGAATGAATTGATCAAGTATGTTAGGTTGATCCTATATAAGCAAAAAAACTTTTGTAAAGTCCTTAAAAGAAAATGATGTACAAGGACTATAAATATAGAAAGATCAAGCATGTTAGGTTGATCTTATGATGTAATAGATAGGCTTGTCGATCGATCGAGTCTTCGCACTGAGATCGTAGATCGCCAGAGAAACGATGAAGGATCGTGGTATATTGAGAAGAGCTTCCTGGGGATCGTGGTGTCTTTGAGGAAGTCATGTTCAAAATCGTGAGACAAACACCTTTCTGAGCCGAATAGAATATCTGCCAAAGCCAAGTCAGAAACGTAGACTACACTCGAGATCGTAGAGTCTACTGATGCCAAAGCTATGTCAAGGATCGTAGACCACACTCTGAGTTCGTAGAGTCTATTGTAGAGTGCAGAACTACGACCTCAACAGAAGTGCTCACAATGCATAGGCAGAATTGTAGAGCAAGTATGATTCTCAACTAGTGAGCACTCCCAGAATATCCAAAGTAACGAAGCCTCTGGTTGGCACTACAAAGATACATCTCACCTGAAGAGAACCAGAGAGCACTCAACGAATGGCGTGCAAGCTAATAGAAGATATAAGCACCAACCCAATCAACATCAAGATTGAGTTGTAAAGCCATTCGAGATGAAGTCTTCCACAAGACAATCATAAGATGACTTCAGTAACTGACTAAGGAAAGTTAGCAAGTGCAGTAGCTGTCAAGAAGACAGAAGACAACGATCTTGGAAGATACCAAGATCGTAGTGTTTGCCAAACAAAGAAAGAACTGATGGAACATGCACAGAGATGCTGGCCAGCCTCTGAAGAACAAGGCTAAAGTGATTAAGTGTAGGGTCAGTCCATTGATGATAAGTGAACGGGAGATCACCAGGAGAAAGCGAGCTGGACGTGCCACAAATTTGAAGTGTCTTGCTATTCAGTAGAGGCCAAATCAAAGGAGTCAATCCATCAGTCTCTGAGAACAGTTGAAGCAAACAGAAGTGTTGAAGCACTGCGGAATAGAAGGAAGAGCTGTTCTACATTGGAGATCCAATCAACACTCTTCAAGATTGTAGTGTTAACTCTAACAGTCAATGAGCAACACTCAACAAGACACTACGATCAGGTCCTTGAAGACATGCATCAGAATCATAGAGTTTGAACAACTGAAGATTGAAGCATTGGCAACGGTTCAATTTGATGGATGGTATTTGGACAAAAGCTTATTGAGAGCATCGATGCAAAAGGACAACCTCTGATTGAGAAATTAGAAGGAGGAAATAAAGTCTTCGACCTGCCCAAGACATTAAAGTGACAACTCTGATGGGTAGGTTAAATAGTAGACTGCAATGTCAGATAAAGTATGACATGTCACATCAGCAGTCTACCTCTGTCAACTCGAGATCTGTGAAGATATTTGAATAGCCTTCAACGGCTACTTTCCAATGGAAGGATTGGGAATGAGTATAAATAAGGAAGAGCTTCAAAGATCGAGGGTTGCTGGAGTTGCCATTTTTGGAGAGAAGGTGGACTATACTAAACCACGTAAGATAATGAGTCCGAAGGCTCACTCTACGATCCCCCAAGAACACTCAGATACATGCAATGGAAGAAGTAGAAGTGAGAGTTCTACTACAAGAAGAGTGTTCTGAACTGTCGAGAGAAAGAAGAGCATCATGTCATCTTGGTGTCCATCATGAGAAGAATCTAAGTACAATAGAGAAGAGCTTACAGTCATCTGAGCAAGTCCATCATGAGAAGACATCAAGTATCAAGAAGGGAGATCACAAACGTCATCATGGTGGCAAGCATGAGAAAGTTTCAAGTACCAAGCGTAAGAACTTACGGTCCATCTTGAAACCTATCATGTGCGACCATCATGTATTAAGAGGAAAGATCTTCAAGGCGCTTATGAAGGATCATCCAAGAGGTTGAGTAAATCAAGAAGTCGAGCATCATGCAACACTCAACCGCACTTCAAGGATGATCACGCCACGTTGCTAAGTATAGAAGATGTTCAGAGCATGAAGACATCTTAGCATTCAAAGACCAACTCCAACAAATAAACAAACAACTCAACGAAGCTGTGGCCCGAGGGTCCTTGTCCAAGGGACTAAATGAAGCCGTAGCGCGAAGGGTCCTTGTCCTGAGGGACTAAACGAAGTTCCAAGCTTCTTTGGGATTGAAGAGTTCTGAGGAACTAGAGGAGTCCCAAGGTGGCGGCCTTGAAGAGTTCTTAGTGAACTAAAGTCCCAAGGTCACCGGCCTCAAGGAATCTTAGTGATTCGGTCTTGCCCTTCCTTGGTGGAAATCTCGCTAGTTGAAAGCGTAAGAGTGGATTAGGAGCTTGAGTCTCTCGAACCACTTAAAACCCCTTGTGTCTTTTACATTATTTCATTTACATTATGTACTATAACCGCTATAAAGCACTATGTATGTTTTAACTACTTACAACTAAACTTACTCTACGAACAATGTATGTATGATTATGAATATATTAATGAAGGGGATCTTTTACTTATTCCGCTGTGCTTGAAAAGATTCTTATGTTTGTCATATGCTAATTTAATAGCTATACAAAATAATAGAGGAAAGTATTTGAAATAAAAAGGATCTATTCAACCCCCCCCCTTCTAGATCTATTGTGCCTACTGGGAACTAACAATTGTTATCAAAGCAGGTTCTCATGCTATTTTCAAAAGCTAATCTCTTTGAGTCTGATCCTAGGCACAAACATTGTTCTAAACTTAGTTTAGTAGTAAGTAACTTGTTATATGCATATGAGCTCACACATTGGAAATACTGTGTATAGGTAAATGTGTATATTCACCTGAAGCTGCTCAGATTGGTCCATGTTCTCAATGGCTACATCAACAAGACCAATCCCAGCCTGTAGTTAATCTTGTAGTCTGAAGACCAGACGAGAGAGCTCAAGAGACATCAATGACTAAGAGTCAAGCATTCACCAGTCTGAAAGATGAAGAGGCTATACATGCTAAGAAATGCCTATCAAGAGAAGAAAGAAGATCTTCTCAAACTTATGTCTGGCCAACCAACAGCTGGGTGCAAAATTTGTAAACTAAAGGATGTCAAAGATCTTAAAGTTGAGATTCTCTTGGTCTACATCTTCAAGACCATGACTGATTAATTAAAGGTCAACAAAAGCAACAAGCTGTCAGGAGCAAATGTAAAGATATGCACATCAATTCCTAAACTTAGTATATCTAAGATAAATGACTGGTAAAAGACTGACAGTAAAAAGGTACAGTTCCTCACTATTACATGTGTTCATCATTAAAGTACCTTCTTATGAACCATAACAGTATTCTGTCAAGAAGTCATAATCCACCTAAAAAGGTGGAGAGATAAAGTACCCTGAGGATGGAAACTCAAATATCTATAAAGATTCTCTCCATCCAAGTTTTAGGCTGAAGATGACATCTTGAAGGAAATCTGAAATGGGTCATAAGAGCATCACAGGTCAAATTAATTCTATGTGAAGTAATCTTTGCTGGTGGGTTAGTATGCATATACAAATACTTGTTCTAAGTGTTTGATAACACAGAGAGTATGATCAGCTCTACAAGAGTATCTTGATGATGTGTAGAAACTGATCACCTCCATGAATCAACTAGATACTCTTAAATTGTAGAGTTGATTCTCACTCCGTGAACACTTAAACATTGTGAACATAACCTAGCAAAATGATGAAACCATCATAGATAAAGAGTGTGTTATTAAATGTCAAATCTTACACACACTCACCTTCATGCATATCAAAATGTATTATCTAAAACTAGTCTTATGCATGAATATGATGTTGGTGATAAATGTGATGATTATCCAAATAAAAGGAACAGGGGTTTAGAAAACTAACCTTGTAGGACTCATTTAATTATGGGTACCAAAAATAGAAATATTTAAACCTGCAGGTACTTGGTCAGTTTGACCACATAAAGGAATGCTGAAGCAGAAAGCTCCAGTCAAGAAGACTCAACCAACAGAAGGCTAAGGACTGTTCAGACATAATTCTGATAAATTTCCTATGTGTGCAAGCCTATCCTTGAAGATCCTCTGAGCTAACCAGAATATAGCTCACATGGCTCCTAATTTGTGTATGGAAGTAGGCCAGTCACCTAAATGATCTTATATGCTCAAATCAAGAAAGGCATTCTATATGAGAAGAATCCTCAAGGGAGCTCACAACAGAGGATCAATGAGCTTAAATCAAGAGGAGTTAATTACCAAAAGCAAAACCTCACAAACACAAGACTGTCAATGAAGACTACGATCGTAGTGCTGTCAAAAGATCGTAGAGTGATCAGTCTTGAAAATATCCATGTCTACGATACAAGAAGATTTATGAGATAATGATGATTCTAGTCAGAAGGAGATATACAATGTGACGCCCCCAAAATTAGGTATACGTCACCCATCTTGGGTCGCCACTTACATGGTACATAAATTCAAATACAAACTTAATTATACATCTGTCGTGTAACATACGACAATACATAAACTGAGAGTTCTAATAGGAATATTGTCATTTAGACAATATCCATACTCAAGGAGTCCTCATTACATTTATTGTCACACTATTTACCGTAATAGTGAGGACTACTAATGCTATCTTCGGGACCATCACTCTTTTCCCGACTCGTCCCCAACTATATTCTCATTTCCTAAAGAGAACAAAGGAAAGAAAGGGTGAGCTCAACTAGCCCAAAGAAGAAATATTATAACTAAGATAATGCGTAATAAATTATCAATAGTCTTCAACAATGTTAAACCGATAAAATACAATAGACAACCGGTTTAATCAAGCAATAAATATCTAATCCAATAAAAGAGTCAAGTAGAAAATAAAGTCTACTATCTTTTAGGTTTTAAAAGGTTTTCATCAATTTTATCACTAAGACTCAGCTTTAATGAATAAACCACAATATCTAATCATCCACGCATTACCACGGTCCAAGGATTTTCATCAAATTATCAATGGTCATGACTATACCGAATCACCCCCGGTCATAATCATACCAAAAACTATCCATCAATTGCATTACAGAGCCAATGAGGACTTTTGTCACATCATTTATATCAAGCCATGATTATACCGTAATGAACCCCGGTCATAATCATACTAAGTTCATCTATGCACGTAAGCCAAAAGATAACTTTCAACATAATATAAACATGAGGATGATGACAATGATATAAGAATTCAATAAAACAAGTTCAAGAATTATTTTATCCAGAATTATTAACGTCCAAATTGTCAACAAGATACTTGCTTTTGTGTAGAGTAAAATTCAAGAATGATCGAAGACTATTTCCATGAAAAGATATCTTTGGATGAAACGCAAATATCAAGAATATTCTACTAATTTCATGGAGTATAGAAGTCAAAGTTTTAACCAACTGGGTATAATAAAGAATGGAATAACAAAGGAAATCACCATGCATGCGGTATTGCATATGTACGAGTTATTACAACAGTAATAATAATAACGGAACTGTGTCGGTGAAATTCACACAAGCGGGATGTTCCAATGTAATAATAAAGATGAAACTGATTCTTGTAAAACACATGAGATAGGATATTCCAACGAGAATGCTAAAGATTTTAACCAGTCCTGTAAAACACACGATGTGATGTTCCAATGAATAATAATAAAGATTTTAACCAGTCCTGTAAAACACACGAGCGTGATGTTCCAATGTAATAATAGAAGAATGTCACCAAGTATAGGGTAAACCATGTATACAGATTATGTATAGGGTATGTCACAGATATCTGTTATTCCAATGAATAATAAAGAATGGAATAAAGTTTCTCTTCATGAATAAAAAGAATAACACCCTTACGGTACAACAGAGATAATATCCCTTACCTTAGAAGAACCTAATATTGGAAAAGTGAAGTAGCGAGAATACTTTTCTTCTTTCTCTCTATAGTTTCTCTCTCTGAGTTTCAAAGGAATTCGTAAGAAATAATGAAGGAATGAGCTTTCTATTTATAGAAAACCGAGGGTGGCTCTTGGTCTTAACAAAGGGTCAAAATGACTCTTGGTAATATCAAGAGACAACTACTATTCATGAAGGGGTAATTAACCTTGGAACAATCAAGAGGCGCTTAACTCTTGGTAATATTGAAGGGACAACTACTATTTGCGAAGGGGTAATTCCTTTTGACGAAGGTAATTACTATTGACGAAGGTAATTACTATTGACGAAGGTAAATACTATTGATGAAGGTAAATACTATTGACGAAGGTAATTACTATTCACAAATGTAATTACTATTCACAAAGGTAAATACTATTGATGAAGAGACTCTTAGATGATGACATATGGGCCCCTCATAAAATAATCAAACTTACCACAAACGTCTCATAACAGACTCTTTATATACATCAAGGATTGAATAAATATTACCACAAATCATTTTATTTTTAATCTTTCAACAATTATTAATCATTTATAACTTGTCGTCTCAATTAATAATATAACATATTATACAGATGATACTGTGACAATAATTGAATCAATAATATTAGAGATATGATGCAAAGAATTATCGTAGTAATAATTGAGTATAGCTAAGTGACTTCTCACATAAGCATCAATAATCAATACCGTGTGCTACTACGCAACCACACGACATCGTACTTTTACTACTACCGGTAGTTCAACAGTTTTAACGGTAACACCTCCGCCGTTATTTTTATAGAAAGATAATTTTGTCTTTTCTAACTACGATAATACTTCCGTTAGGGGGTCCACCATCGATTGAGCCGTCATCGATTTAATATTCCCCACACAAAAAGAATATTCCCACCAAACGAATATTTTATAACAACTTGCTTACTTTGCAAAATTTATAAATATTACCCACAACTATAACATTATATCAAATTTATTCCATAATATTCAAAAATAATATTTATAGAAAATTCATCTTTATTTATAAAAGTTGGGGTCTTACAACCTCCTCTTCTTATGAAATTTCGCCCTCGAAATTAGGGTACGTACCTGATATGATAAAGAGGTGAGGATACCTTGAATACCTTTATCATTAAAAATATTAAATTCATCTTCGCAATCCGCCAAAGATATTCATTAACAATTCATCTTTGCACTACAGGCTAAAGATATACAACTGAAAACCAATAATGCTGAGACGCAACTTAATAGTATCACGACCACGAATTATCCATGCACTACTGGCCAAGGATATTCGTGTTTTCAATTACGGTCATGATTATACCGAATACTCCGTGGTCATAATCATACCAAGTCTATCAATGCACTACGGCCAAAGATGACTTTTACCACATCCATGAATTAATATTTCATTGCTGAGACTCAGCTCAATAATTAATCCATATCATCGAATCATCCCTGCACTACAGGCCAAGGATATTCATTAGTATCACGACCATGAATTATCCATGCACTACGGCCAAAGATAATCGTGTATTCATTAGTATCACGATCACAAATTATCCATGCACTACGGCCAAAGATAATCGTGTATTCATTAGTATCAAGACCACAAATTATCCATGCACTACGGCCAAAGATAATCGTGTATTCATTAGTATCACGACCACAAATTATCCATGCACTACGGCCAAAGATAATCATGTTTTCAATTACGGTTATGATTATACCGAACAATCTCTGGTCATAATCATACCAAGTCCATCTATGCACTACAGGCCATAGATGACTTTCAACATAATATAAGCATGAGGATAATGATATAAAGAATCAATCAAATGAGATAAAGGATAAATATTAAACATTTATAATATAATTTATCCAGGATTCAAGAATATCCTCATGTTATCAATCACTTAATAATCTCATAATCTAATATCATTAATATTATAACAATATTTTAATCACTTCTTAAATTTATAAACAATTTATCTCAATTGTTTACGCTTTACCATATAATGCATTTAATCATTCAAAAATGCCATACTCATAAGATATCATCACCAATTATCAAATCCTCAAAAAATATGCATATACTCTATATAGGATTCTCTAGCCATAAAATCCTATTTTCAAGTTTGTTACTTCACATAACATATTTAACTCATATGTTCAGTAATTAAACTATTTTCATGAAAAATACCAAATCAGTCCCAAAAATATTTCTTTTCTGGGATTTAGCATAATATAGTCCCATAATGAAAATATATTTTTCTAAATTTTAAAATTCATTTACTATTTTTCAAAAATTAATTTCTAATTAATTCCTTAAGAAATTAGCTACCTCAAGTTTAACTCCAAAATTCCCAAATCTTGGCAGGACCTTACACATGTTAATGTGAGCCTCCGATTTAAATTTCATGGTCATCTGAGTTATAGAACTCCGCTATAGCATTTTTCGTCAAAAAACCTAAATATTGAAATGGTCATAACTTGCTCATTTTAAGTCTGAATGAGCTCATTTTTGGACACGATGTTCTTTATACCATATACTTTTATGTCCCAAAAGGCCTGAATTTTTCTCACTAATTAAGTGGCCGAAACAGCCCTTACAAAAACGTGGCAATAGCTTTTTGGACATTTTGAAGTTTTGACTCCTTTGCTAAAATCAGTCCACACGAAAATCTACAACACCTTTTTCATTGATTCCACTTGGATTAGTTAGGTAACTCATAGATCTAACTCTAGGACTTAACCACACTCAAAAATTCAAAATATAATTAGAGATTTGGTCAATTGAATTTCATGTTACGTTTTTCACCAAAAATCTGGTTTTTAACTCCTTGTGATTTTTAAGAAACTTTCATGTTTTCACATAATAACCAACATAACTCATCATAACACTTACTAATACTTCATATACCCATGATTTTCATTAGTCCAATGCTTTTATTATGACTTTCATCATAATTCTCGTAAATGCATCCTTTTAGTTGAAGAAATATTTGAGGGTTTAAGAAATGGGTTTTAGATCGGGTCAATACAAAATTCGATTTCACGCTCTAGGGTAGGCTAGAAGTCTTCAAGAATACGCCAAGAAATTTATTAATGATAGAAATATCATTCAAAACTATTACTCTCGTCCAAGACTTGGATAAGACGTCACATTAATACCAATCGTGACTTCTATCCCTTAACCCGGATAAGACCTCACAATGATACCTATCAACTTGCCATCTTCAATCACGACGCCCTACAGAAAGTCCTGCTTTGCATTCCACACAAGGAAGTCAACAACGAAAGGTTCGGGGCTCTTTACTTATGGCTTGATATGACAATAATTGAATTAAGTAGTTTGGTTACTTGAATTCGCACAACAAGTTGGTTATGAATATAAAAGCTAACAACCTTACGAAAAGCATGATCATGTAGTTAACCAATTGATTCCTAAAATCACATCAAAGGCAAATATTTTCAAAAAGATAAGATCGACAGGTAACGTGAAAATGTTTATTTGAATCAAACAAGATTTAAAAATAGTAGCGATAACGAAGGCTCCTACTAACGAAGTTTCAACCAATAAGTCAAAGTTTAACTTCTTCGGAGTCAAATTTAAACGTTGAACACAACTAGGTGAAATAAAAGAGTGGGTAGAACTGGTATCTAACACGGTATAGACTTCGCAAGAGCTTATGATTAACTTACGCGTGATAATTTTATTCAGGTTCCTCGTCACGAGAAAAAAAACGCTCTCTCTTAAACTACCGGCTTTGGTTTGTCTGGGACAGCCTTTGGTGCCTCCATCCTAGTTGAATTTGTCTTCGGTAAACGACAAAATCGAGCTAAGTGACCTTCTCTTCCACAATTATAACATGCTTTGGACGGCATGGCGCAGTTCGGACTGATGTGTCCCTCTCCTCCGCATTTGAAGCATATGATAGGTGGTCTTTCTCCTTCCTTAACAACGGTCTCTTTGGTGTCGACGCTCTTTCCATCATTGTTGAATCTCCTTTTCTTGAAATGTCCATTCTTATTGCTTTGACTACCACCGGTGGTTACCATATCCGCCCATTGATTCCTCCACGCTTGTTGTCACCGCTTCAATGACTACTCTCGCCGGTATTATAATTTTGCCACCGCTTCTTTTTTAGTCAAGTTGACTTGTTCTCGCTCCCACTAATCGAGCCTTATTTACAACATCTGAATACAAACACGCTTTATGAGAAATAAGATGTTGACGATTCCTGCTTCAAACCTCTTAAAAACATTCGCGCCATTCTCTCTTCATTATCCACCAAGTGGGACGAATCGTGATAACTCCGCAAATTTTGCCTCGTATCATGCGACACATTGGCCATATTGTTTTGTTCCAACTTGATAAACTCCACCTCCTTCATGTGGCGAATAGTTTCGTGAAAGTATTTGTCGTTGAATGCCTCCCGGAACTTCTCCCAAGATATCTTCAAGACAAAGAAAGTTGAGTACGCTTTTTTCCGATTTCCACCAAGAATCGCCTCTCGCGCAACATATAAAGGCGGAAGAGAACCTTTTGCTCCTGGAGCATCCCAAGACATCAATTATCTTGGTAATCTACTTTATCCATGCTTCCGTCGAAGTGGTTTTGCTCTCCCTTAATCTCCGGTGGTCCCTCCTTGAATTGTTTAATGCGGTGACCGCCGAGAGTTTTCCGTGTTTCCACCCCACGTTTTTGGACAGAGTCGCTTTACTTTGATTGCATGAATTCTAAAACCTCTTAAACATACCGTCGTTCATCAATTGATCGGTGTTGTTGTTTACGGAGGATTATCGCCATCCTGTTGCACATTGTCTCGATTATTGATCCAGAGAGAATCAACGGTCTCCGTGCTCCATTGCTATTCTCAACATTCTCTGATGCCATTTTCAAACACCGCCACAAAATAAGGGTTAATTGACATGCAACATATTATCACTATACTCGATCGACCAATCAAATACCAAATAAACTTAGGTAGGTCATACTAGCGAAGGAATTCCCTATCTCTCCCTCCTAGTTCTAGTCTCACATCTTAGCCAGGATCATATTCCTAAGCTCGATACCAACCGCGACGCCCCCAAAATTAGGTATACGTCACCCATCTTGGTCGCCACTTACATGGTACATAAATTCAAATACAAACTTAATTATACATCCGTAGGTATACATACAATAATACATAAACCGAGAGTTCTAATAGGAATATTGTCATTTAGACAATATCCATACTCAAGGAGTCCTCATTACATTTATTGTCACACTATTTAATGTAATAGTGAGGACTACTAATGCTATCTTCGGGACCATCACTCTTTTCCCCGACTTGTCCAAAGAATATTCTCATTTCTCAAGAGAACAAAGAAAGAAAGGGTGAGCTCAACTAGCCCATTAAGAAATATTATAACTAAGATAATGCGTAATAAATTATCAATAGTCTTCAACAATGTTAAACCGATAAAATACAATAGACAACCAGGTTTAATCATAGCTGAATATGCAATCCATTAAAAGAGTCAAATAGAAAATAAAGTCTACTATCTTTTAGGTTTTAAAAGGTTTTCGTCAATTTTATCACTAAGACCCAGCTTTAATGAATAAACCACAATATCTAATCATCCCCTCGTACTACGGTCAAGGATTTTCATCAAATTATCAATGGTCATGACTATACCGAATCACCCCGGTCATAATCATACCAAAAACTATCCATCACTGCATTACAGGCCACTGAGGACTTTTGTCACATCATTTATATCAAGCCATGATTATACCGAATGAACCCTGGTCATAATCATACCAAGTTCATCTATGCACGTAAGCCAAAGATAACTTTCAACATAATATAAACATGAGGATGATGACAATGATATAAGAATTCAATAAAACAAGTTCAAGAATTATTTTATCCAGGAATTATTAACGTCCAAATTGTCAACAAGATACTATTTTGTAGAGTAAAATTCAAGAATGATCAGAAGACTATTTCCATAAAAAGATACTGGATGAAACGCAAATATCAAGAATATTCTACTAATTTCATAGAGTATAAAAGTCAAAGTTTTAACCAACTGGGTATAATAAAGAATGTAATAACAAAGGAAATCACCATGCATGCGGATTCAGAGCATGTATGTTATTACAATGTAATAATAAAGAATGGAATAACAGAGGATTTCACCAAGTATAGGTAGGTCACAGATACAAAAGTTATTCCAATGAATAATAAAGAATGGAATAATGTAAGTTCTCTTCATGAATAAGAAAGAATAACACCCCATACACGGTACAAGCACACAGATAATATCCCTTACCTTAGAAGAACCTGAATATTGGAAAAGTGAAGTAGCGGAATACTTTTCTTCTTTCTCTCTATAGTTTCTCTCTGAGAGTTTCAAAGAATTCGTAAGAAATAATGAAGGAATGAGCTTTCTATTTATAGAAAAACCGAGGGTGGCTCTTGGTCTTAACGAAGGGTCAAAATGACTCTTGTAATATCAAGAGACAACTACTATTTCATGAAAGGGTAATTAACCCTCGGAACAATCAAGAGGTAGTTAACTCTTGGTAATATCAAGGACAACTACTATTTGCGAAGGGGTAATTACTATCGACGAAGGTAATTACTATCAAAGAAGGTAATTACTATCGACGAAATGTAAATACTATCGACGAAGGTAATTACTATTCACAAAGGTAATTACTATTCACAAAGGTAAATATTATCGATTTAACGTAATTACTATTCACAAAGGTAATTACTATTCACAAAGGTAAATACTATTGATGAAGAGACTCTTAGATGATGACATATGGGCCCCCATAAAATAATCAAACTTACCACAAACGCCTCATAATGAATTCTTTATATACATCAAGGATTGAATAAATATTACCACAAATCATTTTATTTTTAATCTTTCAACAATTATTAATCATTTATAACTTGTCGTCTCAATTAATAATATAACATATTATACGTATGATACTTCGTGACAATAATTGAATCAATAATATAAGAGATATGATGCAAGAATTATCGTAGCAATAATTGAGTATAGCTAAATGACTTCTCACATAAGCATCATTAATCAATACCGGTAAAGCTACTATGCAACCACACGTATTCGTATTTTTTTACTACCGGGTAGTCCAACAGTTTTTAATTGGTAACACCTCTCTCGCCAAGTTATTTTTATAGAAAGATAATTTTGTCGTTTTCTAATTACGACAATACTTCCATTGTGGGGTCCACCACTGATTGAGCCGTCGTACGAATATTCCCCGACAAAAAAAAATATTCCCCGACCAAACGAATATTTTATAACAACTTGCTTACTTTGCAAAATTTATAAATATTACCCACAACTATAACATTATATCAAATTTATTCCATAATATTCAAAAATAATATTTATAGAAAATTCATCTTTATTTATAAAAGCTGGGGTCTTACATACAAGGCTGCCTTCAAATGAGTCTAAAGCAACGGAAATCACATCTATCCGAGAAGACAACTTCAACCATGTGAAGCAGTGATCTGTTGAGAAACAACAACACTGAGTTATATTATGAGGAAATATACCAGCTACAGAGTCCCAAAATTTTGTGGCTGATGAACCAAATGAAGATCCATAGTCAGTAGGAACGTCTCAAAACGTACTACTGATAACCTTTCAACCACCCAACTCAAAATCGTGGAGTACCCACGATCAAGCATCTGATCGCAGTGTAAAAGCAGGAGGACACCACGATTACAGCAAATGCAATTGTCTAAAGTTGGTAGAGGATCTCCCCATTAGAAAAGGTCGAACGAGATGTCATTGCAAATCACTTCTATAGCATTTCATCTGGAAAGCGCCTCAGGGACAAACTTGACCCTCAGCTCACTCTAAGAGGTTGGTCCTTCCTGAGCTACCTTGTCCCAGAAGAATTGCTTGATCAAATTCATCTCAAGGACCAAGTCAGTCAACGATCGTAGAGTCGAGACAAAAGACAACTCGACGATCGTAGTGCAACCCCGACAATCGTAGAAGACAACTCGACGATCATAGTTCTACCAAAGGATACTCCAGTTCACAAGGAGCTTGGAAAATGAGACAATTGCTCAATCATTCAAAATGAGGAGATAAGTTCGAGTATATCAGTGATAAAACTATGCTGCATCAAAATGAGGATAAAAGTCAAAGCCATCCACTGCAGCATCTCTCAAAAGTTGATCGTTGAGTCAACAAAGGAAATCGTAGAGTCCATAGTCGCCTTTACCATGCTACTCTCTACGAATCAAAAGGTCAACGGTCAAAGCCACGTCGTCTAAACGACTACTCTTCTAAAAGGAAATATCTAACTAAAAAGTTATGGGGAGTTACAGCTCATTACTGGGCATCGTGCAACCAATGGTCGATTGACACATCACTGGTTATGTAGAGTTAGAAAGAACTGCCATAAAGACAATTTCAAATATGCAGACAGTTATCAAAAGTTATCGAACCTTTCTCCCTCCCAATTTACAAACCCTAGAATCCCCTCAAGAGCTAGAACAGATTAACACTCCAGAGCTTTATCAAATCATGATCAGCCATCTCTCATAAACCTCTCTAAACGGAATACCCACATTCTTCGAACTGCTCAAATGGAAAACTAGCAAGTAATCACCGGCATTCAGCTCCTAACCAAGTCATTTGAGAAATCCGAAAAAAATTCAAAGACATTCTTGAACTTGTGAAGAAAGCAGGATTCTCAGAATGCCTCGAGGCTAGCACTCGAGTATATGTTGATCTGGTTAAGGAGTTTTACTCAAATGCCTCCATAAACTCTGGAACCCTTTCTACCAAGATTAAGGGTCATTATCTAAAGTTGAAATCCTCTGACCTCAATCAATGCCTAGGTTTTCCTAACCAAGGGCTGAAGAACCTTGATGATGTCAATACTGAACAAGCAAATAAGGTCATGGGGTACCAAAGAAACCCTAGTCTGAAAGATATGAAGAAGAAGGAGTTTTCTGAAGAGTACAAGTTCCCTGCTGAAATAGTTGGAAAATGCATACTGTGCAAGGACACTGAACATGACACAGTGCTTGACCAACAGTTGAAGATAATGTCAGTAATAGTTCTGAAGAAACAAATCAACTTTGGAGCTATCTTGTTCAAACAAATCTTCAAGTGGGTAGAGAAAGCTGAGATGAAGAAGTCCACCGAAAAACCCATGACTAAGGTGTTTCATGGTAGACTGGTGAGTATTGTGCTGAAGAAGAAGCTAGGAGGGAAGATCAAGGATGATGAGGGAGAGCCTTTGAATGTTCACAAAGTGATGTCTCCACAATTATTTGTGAATTGGAAGAACAACCCTAAGGAGAACAGAAGGTTGACTACTGCAGACAGGAACAAGACCCCTACAAAGAAGAGGAAGGCAGAAGAGGTAGAGAGCTCTGAGTCTGATGACTCTGTACCGGAAAAAATCACACCAGCCAGAAAGAAATCCAGAGGTGTGAAGAAAGCTGCTGATGTGAAGAAAGCCCAGACTTCATCAAGAAGAGTCTCCACCAAGGACAAGGATAAAGGAGAAAAAGTCCTAACTGCTGAAACAACAAAGAGAATAAGCAACAGGCTGCTTCAAGGGCCATTCAGCAAGAAAGCTAAGGTGGAAAACAAACCACCTTCGACTTCCCAAAACAAAGACATCTTGAAAGAAAAGGACGTAGAGTCGGTAGGAAGAAAAGGAGGACTGGATGTCAAGGCCGAGTCCTCTCAAACCATATCCAATAGTGAAGGTGATGGTTCAGCATCTGCTGATAAAGAAGATGAATGCTCAAGCTCCATGGCTACTTCTCAGAATAGTCACTCTGCAAATGAAGAAGAGATTCAAGATGACCAAACTCAATCCCTAAATGCAACTGCCCCAACAAGCCCAGATAATGAGTCAAAAAATGCTGTCTCAAAAGAAGAAGGGACTGCCCTTGCCCTTGCTGAACCTGAAGGAAGTACTTCTGATGAACAAGAGGCTTCCAAGTCTGAAGAAGAAGAAGAGGAGTCTGACTCTCCCAAAGCTGAACCTCCAAGAAGAAGGAAGAGCTACAGACTGCAAGCAAAATTTGCCTCCAAGAGGAGAAGTAATCAATCAAATGCCCCCATTGAATTAAGTGACGATGAGTCTGCTTCACAGAAAGAAAATGCTGAGAATAGGACCAGCAATGAAGAAGTTGAATCAGAGGAAGATCGTGCTGAAGAAAGTTCTAAAAATGAAATGCAGCAAAAAGGATTCTCTGCTGAAAATGATCAAGATGGTTCAGGCTCCGAGGGAGAAGAGATTGAAAAGATTCGGTTCTCACCACGAGAAGCGTATTTAACAAGAAGATTATCCGCCTTCTCTCTCCTACAAGATTTAGCAGAAGGATAGTAGTGGAAGTCTCAAATGATCTACCAGATGCTCCACCAGATGATCCACTAGAGAGATGGGTAAACTATGGAAATGAGCAGCTCAAGGTAGTAAGAATGACTACCTTTGAAATAGCCAAAAACTGGAATAACATGGAGCTAGACAGCTCGACCATTCTCTACAATCCTGACGATTTGCTGATGAGATGGTTCTTCCAGTGGATGCCATGGCTAAAAGCCCATACTGAAGGAGATGGAAGCTATCTCAGCTGGTGCTTCTCTTACTTTCCCAGCATGGACCTGGTGGCTCAGAACTTCCAATGGGTTAAGAAGTTTGCAACCAAAACGATCAAAGACCAGCCCCATTTCAAAGTCTATCGACATGCTGAAAATCTCTACATCCCCTACGATCGTAGAGTGGACTCTGAAGGAAGAAGGAACATGATCAAATAGTTGATCGTAGAGTCTGGTCACTCTACTGATGAGATTGTTCAAATTTAACATCAGAATCCTCCAACATCCCAAACACTACTCTCCGACATTCCCTCATCCTCAACTAGTAATTGGTACTCAACGATTGCTCAGATTCTCCAAGCCTTTGAAAATCTATCCAAAAATGAAAATCGTAGAGTCCAATCCACTGCTCATCCTGAAGCTGCCCAACAAAAGGATCACACTATTTTGGAGCAAGAACTACTGAAGAGCTCTGATGAACTAAGTGAGAAAATATCTCTACTCACTGAAGAGTCACAAAAACTGATAGCAAGAGGAGAAGGTTCACTGCAGAACAAACTTTAAGCTACTATGGCAGATGTATCTCTCAAACTCCAAGAGAGAGATAACATCTATCAGAAGGCCATACAAGATCAAAAGGCAGAAGCTCTACGAGTTCAGAAGGCAAATGAAGAGCAGATCCAAGCCCTCTCTGACAAGATTGACGACCTAAAGCAGTCTTTCTCAGTGCAACTTGAGCTAAGCCAACAGGAACTCAAGTTTGAAGTTGCCAACTCCTCCTACCTAATGGAGCGGCTTATGTCCAACATGGAACAGCTCTGTCAAATGATTAATGACAAAAAGAGGGAGAAAAAGAGGTAGAGAAAGAAGAATAGCAAGAAGAGCAAGAAGAAGTCAAAGAAGAAGACAGCAGCAGCTTCAGAAAAAGAATCATCATCTGAGGGGGAGCCAAAAGATGATGATCACTTGATCGCAGAGTCTGAGGGGGAGCATGTTCAGAAAGAAACTGAAAGGGAGCAAAGCCAAGACAGAAGGTCATCATCCCAGGGGGAGCAAGAGCAAGAAGAACAAACAGATGAGTAGTTAATCAACAGACATCCTGGAAACATATATGGAGCTAAAGAGGTACATCTCTAACTAGTTAGGTATGTTCTGGATCCAGGATGTAAAGTGTCCTAATGTATAATTTGCCATATCTTTTTAAATGACATTCATGATTATCTGTTTTAGAAATACAGTTGCTCACTGTATATAAGATTCATTCATAACATGCATTTGCACTTATTATTTTTGTCATAATCAATAGGGGGAGATTGTCAGGAATAAGCATGCGAATGATATTCCTGATTACATATGATTTGATTATGATATATATATATATATATATATATATGAATGAATAATATACAAGTATGCTTGCATTAAGAAAAGCTGTAAAGTCCTTTGATAGATAATAGAAACATGTGTACAAGGACTTAGAATGAATTGATCAAGTATGTTAGGTTGATCCTACATAAGCAAAATAGCTTTGTAAAGTCCTTAAAAAGAAATGATGTACAAGGACTATAAATATAGAAAGATCAAGCATGTTAGGTTGATCTTATGATGTAATAAGATAGGCTTGTCTGATCGTCGAGTCTTCGCACGCAGATCGTGAGATCGGCGGTGAGAAACGCGATGAAGGATCGTGGTATATTGAGAAGAGCTTCCTCGGGATCGTAGTGTGCTGAAGAAGTCATGTTCAAAATCGTAGAGACATCCTGCCTACGAGCCGACTGAATATCTGCCAAAGCCAAGTCAGAAATGTAGACTACACTCGAGATCGTAGAGTCTACTGATGCCGAAGCTATGACAAGGATCGTAGAGTCTATTGATTATATGCAGAGATCGAAGTCGAGCAAGATCAGATAAAGACAACAAGCGCAAGGCAGAAACCGTAGAGTGTCAAGATCTGATCTCAGGATCGTAGTGTCTGCACATCGGGTCAATCGTAGAGTGCGTAACGATTTACTCAATGTAAGTGCTCACAATGCATAGGCAGAATTGTAGAGCAAGTATGATTCTCAACTAATGAGCACTCCCAGAATATCCAAAGTAACGAAGCCTCTAGTTGGCACTGCAAAGATACATCACACCTGAGGAGAACTAGAGAGCACTCAACGAATGACATGCAAGCTAACAGAAGATCTAAGCACCAACCCAATCAGCATCAAGATTGAGTTGTAAAGCCATTCGAGATGAAGTCTTCCACAAGAAAATCATAAGAAGACTTCAGTAACTGACTAAGGAAAGTCAGCAAGTGTGGTAGCTGTCCAGAAGACAGAAGACAATGATCTTGGAAGCTACCAGGATTGTATTGTTTGCCAAATAAAGAAAGAACTGATGGAATGTGCATAGAGATGCTGGCCAGCCTCTGAAGAACAAGGCTAAAGTGATTAAGTGTAGGTTCAGTCCATTGATGATAAGTGAACGGGAGATCACCAGGAGAAAATGAGCTGGACGGGCCACAAATCTGAAGTGTCTTCCTATTCAGTAAAGGCCAGATCAAAGGAGTCAAGCCATCAGTCTCTGAGAACAGTTGAAGCAAACAGAAGTGTTGAAGCACTGCACAATAGAAGGAAGAGGTGTTCTACATTGGAGATCCAATCAACACTATTCAAGATCGTAGTGTTAACTCTACCAGTCAATGAGCAACACTCAACAAGACACTACGATCAGGTTCTTGAAGACATGCATCAGAATCGTAGAGTTTGAACTACCGAAGGTTGAAGCATTGGCAACGATTCAATTTGAAGGATGGTATTCAGACAAAAGCTTATTGAGAGCATCGATGCAAAAGGACAACCTCTGATCGAGAAATCAGAAAGAGGAAATAAAGTCTTCGACCTGCTCAAGACATTAAAGTGACAACTCTGATGGGTAGGTGAAACAGTAGACTGCAATGTCAGATAAAGTATGACATGTCACATCAGTAGTCTACCTCTGTCAACTCGAGATCTGTGAAGATATTTGAATAGCCTTCAACGGCTACTTTCCAACGGAAGGATTGGGAATGAGTATAAATAAGGAAGAGCTTCAAAGATCGAGGGTTGCTGGAGTTGCCGTTTTTGGAGAGAAGGTGGACTGTACTAAACCACGTAAGATAGTGGGTCCGAAGGCTCACTCTACGATCCACCAAGAACACTCAGATACATGCAATGGAAGAAGTAGAAGTGAGAGTTCTACTATGTAGAAGTGAGAGTTCTACTATAAGAAGAGTGTTCTGAACTACCGAGAGAAAGAAGAGCATCATGTCATCTTGGTGACCATCATGAGAAGACTCTAAGTACAATAGAGAAGAGCTTACAGTCATCTTAGCAAGTCCATCATGAGAAAACATCAGGTATCAAGAAGAGAGATCGCAAACGTCATCATGGTGGCAAACATGAGAAAGTTTCCAAGTACCAAGCAGAAGAACTTAAAGTCATCTTGGAAACCTATCACGTGCAAACATCATGTATCAAGAGGAAAGATCTTCAAGGCAGTCATCAAGGGATCATCCGAAGAAGCTGATTATCATGCAACACTCAACTGTACTTCAAGGATGATCACGCCTAGCTGCTAAGTATAGAAGATGTTCAGAGCATGAAGACATCTTAGCAGCTTAGCACTAACTCCAACAAATAAACAAACAACTCAACAGAAGCCAGGGCCTGAAGGGTCCTTGTCCGAAGGGACTAAATGAAGCCAGGGCCAGAAGGGCCCTTGTCCGGAAGGACTAAACGAAGTTCCAAGCCTATTGGGCTTGAAGAGTTCCTAGGGAACTAGAGGAGTCCTAAGGCTGCTGGCCTTGAAGAGTTCTTAGTGAACTGAAGTCCCAAGGTTGCTGGTCTTGAAGGAATCTTAGTGATTCAGGGTGCTGCCCTTCCTTAGTGGAAATCCTGCTAGTTGAAAACAGAAGACTGGATTAAGATCTTGAGTCTCTGAACCACTTAAAACCCCTTGTGTCTTTTACATTATATCATTTACATTATGTACTATAACTGCTATAACTGCTATGTATGTTTTAACTACTTACAACTAAACTTACTCTACGAACAATGTATGTATGATTATAAATATATCAATGAAGGGGATCATTTACTTATTCCGCTGTGCTTGAAAAGATTCTTATGTTTGTCATATGCTAATTTAATTGCTATACAAAATAATAGAGAATATTTGAAATAAAAAAGGATCTATTCAACCCCCCCTTCTAGATCTATTGTGCCTACTGGGAACTAACACATTACAATACCTAAATTGCAGTTGGATACGACCAACAAATTTCATGATGCCACCCATCTCGCTGGAGATCTAGACACCGATGACATCAGAAAGAAAGTCCTTCAAATGGAAGAAACCCTTCGTGCTATCAAAGGAATCGGAGTCCACGAGAGTGTTTCATATGCTGACTTGTGTATATTCCCTGGTGTTCATTATCCAAAAAATTTTAAAACTCCTGACTTCAAAAAATATGACGGGTTAGGAGATCCTTACACACATTTGAAGGTGTTTATTGGAGAACTCGGATCTTATGCAGAGGACGAGAAGCTTAGGATATAGCTATTCCAGAAGAGTCCGACTGGAGAAGCCCGTTCATGGTATACCAAATTAGGCAATTTAAAGATCCATAGCTGGGAAGAGCTAGCACACGTCTTCCTTACTCAATACAGCTTCCGGCCTCGGATGGCTCTGACCGTGACAGACACAAGGTCAAGAAACAAATTAACGAGTCATTCGAGAGTATGCTCAAAAGGTGGAGGCTTTGGTCGCTTCAAGTTATTCCTTCCATGACAGAATCAGAAATGGTCATGACTTTTATAGACATACAAGAAGCTCATTTCTATGAAAGAGTCTTAGCCGGCATCGGCAAACTATTTTCTGAAATGATCAAACACGGGGAGATGGCTGAGATGAAATTGAAGTCAGGAAAGATTCAAGACCTAGCTGCCCTTAAAGCTGTTGCTGAGCACATCCAATATGGAAATTATGGAAACAACCCCCGGAGGGTCCATAAAAAGAAAGAGGATGATGTTTCCCTTATACTCTAGAGTCAAAAAGGCAATCAGAATATACCTATCCAGAGGAGAAATTACACTCCCTTTCAAGCACAGTCTTCAGACCCTCCAATGCCAAAAAGTGGAGAAGTCAAACGCCCTTAAGTGTTCACACCCTTAGGGGACTCACTCAAAAATATTCTCACTCTTCTGACAACGCAGAAGAAAATCACGCATCTTCTTCCACCAGCCATCCCTAATGGACGGGGTTTCAACGCTGCTCGAAAATGTGCTTATCATGCCGGGGCACCTTGACATGATACTCAGGATTGTTGGGCCTTGAAACACAAGATCCAGGACCTGATAGATAACGGTGAGATCGTGGTCACCAAACCCGATTCACCTCATGTACAAGACAATCCTCTTCCTCAACACAAAGAAGAAGAGGTCAACATGATCAATTGGAGTAATGGACAGATTTCCAATCTCAATGGTGAGTCATCCCAGACCGTCAAAGATGATGTTGAAAAATAGGATTATGCTAAGTTCCAGTTCGCGATGGAATATAAGATGAAAGCTCTATGCAAGTAGATTGGACAATTGGCAGAACGTGTGACCTATCAGCATCAAGTGACACGCCAGTTAGTCAGTCAGGAGCATGCTAGTCTCCTTCCTCTTGTCATGAATATTCCCTCGTCACCTTCAGAAAATGAAATACTGGAGGACAAAGTGACAAAGAGAGCGAATGCCAAAGCTCATCAAGATTTTGCTAATAGAAGGGAATTTACATACCTGGGCCAACCTATGGAGGAAATCCTGCAGATGCTAATCAATGAAGGAAGAATCACTTCCCTGCTTCCTCTAATTAATCCCCGTCAAGGAAGATTCAATTCTGATGGAGTATGTCAATATCACTCCCATTCTCGTGGTCACAACATAGAAAAATGCTGAGCACTCCGCCACCTTATCTAGAATCTAATCGATAGTGGTGTCCTGCAACTAGCAGACGATGATATTATGCTACGTGAGAGTGAGAATACCTGTCCTACTTAGTGGAAGGGATTGGTAGCAGTTATATCCACTGAAACTGATGGGACTAGCAAACCACTCGCAATATCAGCAATTCAACTCATAGGAAGCAACAATCCTTTGAAAGTGGTCGCTCCCGAGCCAATCAACTTACCATGCAGAGCACAATATCCTATTGTTAGCTTACACAAAGTTTCGTGGAATTATGGAGAAGGTGAAGGATCCACCTCACATACAACTGCTGCAGTGTCGAAGGAAAATCCACTGTATCTTCCCCAACGGGTGATGAAGTCCACCATCAAATTAAAGGGGAAAATACCCGTGGAGAAGATTGAAAAATTCCTCCGCATTATGGGTCATAACGAAGCCAAGGTGGTTTTAATCTTAAAAGAAGCTCCACACCAAATGTCAATCCCGGACTTGGTTTTAACTTTCGAGGATCATAAGAAGATTTTGCTTAAGGCTTTAGAAGAAGCCTACTTGATAACATCAGTGGATGTGGAAAAATTTCAACATTTGGTTGATCAGATTTTTAACAACAATGTGATATCCTTCGCTGATGACAACATACTGCCCAAAGGGACTAGTCATTGCAAGCCGTTACACATTGCTATTTTATCCTCTGGATACATGCTAGCTGGAGTCTTGATAGATGGAGGTTCATCTCTAAATATCTGTCCATACGCTACATTGGTGAAGATGAATGTCAATCTCAACCGAATCTGGAGCAGCCATACGGTTATCAAAGCTTTTGATGGAGCCCGGCAAAATTTGGTCCGAGTAATTGAGCTGCCAATCGAAATTGGTCCCCATACATTCTACGTGTCTTTTCATGTACTCAAGATAGACTCAGGATACAACCTTCTCTTGGGAAGACAATGGATTCATATGGCCGGGGCAGTCCCCTCCACCCTTCATCAACAACTGAAATACATTATCAACAACAGCCTTGTTACAGTCAACGCTGAACCGGAATGTCCTCAACATAGCGACATACCATATATTAACATCAATTCAGATGTTGAACTAGTCAGTTTTCATGCCTTGGAGGTGAGAAACACTCAGTACCATGCTATTGGGATGCCACCCCTCACACCCAAGATTTCTGTCGAAGTAATGTTGGCTACTCAAGAAATGATATCCTAGGGTCATCAGCCAGGACAAGGGCTGGGTAAAGATCATCAGGGTAATAGGTACCCCATCCAAGTTATCAGTCAAACTGGGACAGCTGGGCAAGGCTATTCTGCTAGTTCTAGTAACAGGAATCCACACAAACATCCTTAGATTCCTCCAGTTTCAGTTACATGACGTTTACCTACACTCCCAACTGCTGAGTCCGCACAACCTCCTATAAAGGTGCCAGCCAACGTGATGGATATGTTGTTTCCCAAGCCGGTACCGGTGAAGGCAAAAGAAATCTTTGTTCCAGATCCTAGAGTGGAGGAAGAGAAACAAAGAATTAAGCAAGACGTCGTCAGAATGATGTCAGGCATACGCATCATCGTTCACAATGAGCATACAAATAGATACACCCCAGACGATGATTGCTCAGACATAATGGCCATCATTCGGGATAGGGAGGACAATGACAGCCCCTTCATCACTTCAATCCACCCGGACTTTGCCCTTGCCAATTGGAGCAGCACTCCTTGCATTGGTCGACAAGGGTAAAATGGGCGTAAAAACTCTTCATACCTAGATATTATAACTGCTTACTTTTCTGTATAGTATTAGCAGTCTTTTTTTCCAGTACATGTTAACACTTTGTATGATCAAACCCTTTCATATATACTAAGTGAAATCATATTTTGTTTCAGGACCCTGAATTTAGTTTTGCCTGTACTTGCTGATATGGTGCCTCTTCTCCACAAAGATTGTAACTTTGATGTAGAGATGAATTCAGCCTTGATGGAAATGCATGAGGACATTGAGGTGCCTCCAGAAATTCAAGAATGGGTCGAAGACAAACCCAAACCCAACCTTGATCAAACCACTTCCTTTAATCTCAGAACCTTAGAAAGCCCTAAGTTAATCCAGATTGGTTCAGACCTTACCCCAAACCAAAGGAATGACATGGTTACGCTACTTACCCAATTCCAGGATGTGTTTGCATGGTCTCATGAAGACATGGTGGATTTATCCACTGACATTGTCCTTCATCACCTTCCCATTAAAGAGGGACTCAAGCCAGTCAAGCAGAAGCTCAGGCGATTAAAACCTGAGTGAAGTTTAAAGATAAAAGAAGAAATTATGAAATAATTTCAAGCTGGCATCATCATGGTGTCCACATATCCTGACTGGATATCTAACATCGTTGCCGTGCCTAAACTTGGAGGAAAGGTACGAGTTTGTGTGGATTGTCGGGACTTGAACAAAGTTTTCCTTAAAGATAGCTTTCCCGTGCCATTTATCCACATTCTCATTGACAATCTTTTTAATAATCGCATGTACTCCTTTACCGATTGATTTAGCTTTAGGTACCATCAGATCATGGTTGCTGAGGAAGATCGTGAGAAAACTTCTTTCATCACGCCTTGGGGAACTTTTTGCTATAGACGGTTGTCATTCAGCCTCATCAATGCCGGAGCCACCTATCAGCGAGCTATGATGGCTCTCTTCCACGACTTAATGCACAAAGATATTGAGATTTACATGGATGACATCATTTTCAAATCCCGGAAGGAGGAAGACCACTTAGACCATCTCAGAAAGCTATTCAATAGGTTGCGTAAGTACAACTTAAAGTTGAATCCAGCCAAGTGCGCCTTTAGCATTAAATTAGGCAAGTTGCTAGGATTCCTAGTCAGCTACAATGGGATTGAGCCAGATCCTACCAAAATCCAGGCCATTACAGAAATGCCCATTCCTCAGACAGAGAAGGAAATACGAGGATTTTTTAGAAGAATCAACTTCATTTTCAAGTTCATTTCTTAACTCACCGCAACCTGTGAGCCAATCTTCAAGCTGTTAAGGAAGAACTCTTCCATGAAATGGAATGATGATTGCCAGAAAGCCTTCCTTACAATCGAAGAACAGCTAGTCAAAGCTCTTATTTTGGTACCACCCAGGGATGATGTTCCCCTATTCATGTACCTGTCCATAAGGGACAATGCCATGGGCTGCATGCTAGGACAGAAAGACGATAGAGGCCAAGAACGAGCTATCTATTACCTCAGCAAAAGATTTAGCAGCAATGAACACAAGTACACTCTGATTGAGAAGACTTGTTGTGCTTTAGCATGGGCTTCCATGAGGTTACAACATTACCTCCATGGTCACACAACCCATCTCATATCCCGCGTGGATCCTCTCAAGTACGTGATCAATTAACCCATGTTAAATTATTGGCTGTCCAGATGGCAATTGATCCTACAACAATTTAACATCGTCTACGTGACTCAAAAGTCCATCAAAGGTCAAGGAATTGCGGATCAACTGGCCGTCGCACCTTCAGGGGACTTCAAACCCTTGGAAACATACTTCCCCGATAAAGGGGTAATGACGATTCAAAGAACGCCATCAATCGATACACGCCAAACATGGAAGATGTATTTTAATGGAGTCATTATTATGGAAGGTTCTAGAGTCGAGCAGCGGTTCTAGTATCCCAGACGTGGGGAGCATATCTCGTTGTTGGTCAAATTGCGCTTTATCGGCACCAACAACACAAAGAAGTAGTGAAGAAGGTCGTCTCATGGGGCTAAAACTTGCCTGCTTGAATGGGCATCGGATGGTTAACTATCTTTCGGGATTCGAGTTGGTATGTGACACCCCAAATCCGCACTTTCGATTCCACGGATTTGGTGTTCATCAGACAAATATCATCTATCTATCTATCCATAATAAATGCAAACCATGCAATAGATAGAAATAAAATCTTCCCCTTAAGGGTTACAACATCCAAATAATAATACAATCCCAGGTTAAGCTAACCTTAAACATCTGTGTGGAAACCTAAATAATAAGTCTTAAACAACATCAAGTCTTAACACATAAATTCAACATCTCATAATACAAGTCTTCAACATTTGCTAATCTTGCCTTTGCCCTTACTAGAAGAAGGCTCATCGGTTATTTCGTTCTTAACTGCAATGTTATTATTAAGCAAGAGTGAGCATGATTGCCCACAAATAAAATAATGAAATGACAATGTATAATAACATGCGAGGGAATTAAAGACTTCTGAAATAAAAGCTCAACTTTTGAATCAAGAATGAATAACAAGAATCAAAAGATTTCTGTGGGTCATAAGACCTTGAACTATGTCCTAGGTTATCAAGGGTTATATTTGAAACCTTTAATACCATAAGACTATGGACCTTTCTACTGCATACTTAGGGATCACCCTTAGTACCATACTTGCGGCACAATATCTTAACGCTAACGCATAAGTAAATCTCTTTGCAGGGTTGTTCATCTCAGTTTGACATTCGAATCCGCACCAAAGGAAGTTTGGTTTGGATAATTCAATAAGGGTTCTGATATTTAGAACATTCATCAACTATGGACTAGTCGAATCAATAAAGGTTCGCTAGTCTAATAAGGCTCAACAATAATGATAATTAAATTGAATAATAATCTCAATAGGTATACAATAGAACAATTATTGTATAACAGAATCATGCTTTGAAAAGATAATCAATCTTTAATATAACATTTGAACTTGATTAATAATAATGAGAATAACTCAATAATGATAACAAGTAGAGTTAGGAAACTTGCCTCGTGCGTAGATTACACTTTAACTAAGCACGTTATTTGAATTTAATCCTACATATCATTCACATTCACAATACCAGTTAATTATAACTTAACTAAACATCATAAGCTCATTTTTTTGCCTAATTCGAATATTGACTATACTTAGTCAAATTATCACTTTGTCACATAATTTACACTTCATGAATAACAAGCTAATTATGTATTCAATAATTCAATCCACATGTAATTATGTTATTAACATGTTAAACATCTATTTTATCATCTCATTATACTTCTAATATTTTTACATGTTCATTAATTAAGTTACTAACACATTGCTAGACTTAATCATTTTACAAAAATTTCATTTCTGAACTTTCTGGAGAGTGGCTATTTGCATACACATCAATACATTTCGTCTTCGCGTTGTGGCTTGGATACATGGCACAAATAATTTGAAACTTTTGATAATATGCACATGGCGCGTGTATTCTAAGACACGGATGTTTAGGCATGAGATCGGCACCGTATGCGCGGAATTAGAAACTGCTCGCAATTTCGAAAATTGCGTAATACACCAAAAAAACTCCAATTTAAAATATTACTACACGAAATTAGACATACCCACATGATATAATTTATACATAATCATTACTCAACATTTATAGAATGGTTTTAACCCATTAAAACACATAATCACATAACTAAAATATGTGAATTTCACTGACTTTGATGTTCTTGAAGGTTTTGAAAATAAAACATGAAAATTGACACTACGGATTCGTTATAACACCGAATCTGTTCGTTTAAAGTTTGGTCCCTTCGTATCAACATGTATAATAATATACAAGTGTAAAATTTAGGGATAATATATGATCAACACATGAAATAAAACGTATAAGGCCATAAGGCCAAAACCCATACTCTGTAATTTTGTAGAAATCATATACTACGTATTTTCATGAAACTGATGTTATGGTTTACAAAATATATATAATTAAATATGATTTGACAACATCTTAACCTATATATGCACATAAGCCTTACAATTTCTCATCATAGAGACTTTACAGAAAACTGTAAAAGCCATTTGTAAAACTCAAACAACGTAAAATAGAAATTGGGTTTGGAGAAATTACCCAGAGTATAATTTAGAAGAGATGATCACAGATGACTCTTTCACAACAACTTGTTGATTACACACTCCCAATATCTATAAATCTCACAATTTTATCTAACAATTTCTCAAACTCTTTCTCCCTCTCTGTTTTCAAACTTAGAAAATGAATAAAAAGAAGAGTACGTATAATAAAGGAAAAGAGAACTGACGCGCATACTGGTCTTATTATAAATAAAATTGAATTTCCCTATTTATTATCTTGAAATAGTAAGGTGATAATTTGATATAATACTTTGGTTATGGGTGAAATGTGCAAATTTTGTAAAATAAGCAAGTGGTTATTAAATATTCATTTTTGTCGTGGAATATTTGTTTGGTCGTGGAATATTCTTGTTGTCGGGGAATATTCGTATGCACGTAGTAAGCAAATCCATTTAGGGGCCCCATAATGTAATAACCGTTGGATGAAGAAAATGACAAGTTTGAGTTTTTATAAATAACGGCGTAATTATTCTGAATTAACATTTGTTGGATTACCTGGTGGTTAAAATACAGTAATACGCGTGGTTGAATAGTAGCACACGGTATTGCACAGTATTGTTGAATTATTGATTCTTACGTAAAAAGGCACTACTCAATAATTGTTACAGTAATTACTATTCAATATTTTTTTATTGATTCAATAATTGTCATGCGTTGATATTTTATATTATTGTTGTTTCAATAATTATCAACATGCAATATTTACCATTATCGGATCAATAATTCATATTATTTGAATAATATTATTAGATAGCATTATTGGCAATGTCTAGAAAGTTCTCACGAGGAGAGGTTTGGTCACCTAATCATTGCGCAAGATGAGGAGAAATCCTTATCGCAAAGCCGCCTCTTTCTGAAACTACTTTGGTTGTCATTATTGTTATTCTGTAATATTATTTGTGAATAATTAATTATTGGTTTATATGATAAGAAAATATTTATTTTATGTGGATATTAATAAAGGAATTTTAGCATGAAATAATTGTTGAAAGTTTGACAAATTTTTGTGGAATTACAATTATTTCTCCGATAAAATATTCATTCAAATATATTAATTTTATTATTATTATTATTATTATATATATATATATATATATATATATTAGCATGTGATTAAAGGAAATGAATGAACAAAATGTATTTGAATGCTTTGTTTTCAAAGTGTAGCATTATTTTGATTTGTGGAAATGGTTGGTGGAGGAAATGGTCTGCAAAGGCATTTCAATTTATGTGTTCTCATGCGTGGGGCCTTGGAAATGAAGGATTGCATGTTAGGCAGTAAGGAAATTTGGAGGTAATGAATTGTGAGATATCCTGCAAAGTAATGTGTGGGCCCAACCATATTGAAAAAAAGAGGAGTTAGGCAACTTATTAGGCAGAGAAGAAAAAAAAGAAAGTTAGGCAGAATGCCTTGTTTGCTTTCTCCTTCCGTTGCTATAAATAGGGGGTAACCCCTCCTTCCTCAACACACCAATTCATAATTAGAAATTCTTATTCTATAGTATTGTGAGTATTTTCTTAAGTATAAGAATACTTTGAGCGTAGTTTTCTGCAAGATTTTCTCAGAATAATATCTGATATTCCAGTTAAATCCAACTTCTACTAAGGTAAAGGATATTATTTTATTGCAACACTCGTGAGAAATATTATTTTCTTTCATACTCCATATTACGTAAACGATATATTGCTTCTATAATTCCTGAAATGATTAGAAATATTGCTTCATCTAATATCATTTCATAGGAATATTGGTCTGAACTTTTTATCAAATTTGGAACTGTTTCACGATGGGTATCGTTTCACGGTACTATTCACGATTCATCGCTCACTTGCATCGCTCATATTATCTTTCACCACAGGTATTGTTCGAGCAAAATTTTTTTTCTTCCAAGTTATCTGTTGTGACCCATATTCTTGAAATTTAATCCATGTTTTGATCTTCATTCTTGAATTTTACTCCACTATAGTTTATTATGGAGTTTTATTGAACTTGGATAAACTGAAATATGAATCCCTAATATTTGTCTTTCTGTCTCACTGGATTAGTTCTCTAAAATGTTTTTCATCATTCTCAGTCCTTAATAGGTGATACTTGATGAATATCTTTGGTCTATAGTGCAAAGATGAATTATTACCTGATGAATATCTTTGGCACGTAGTGCAAAGATTAACAAGTGTTGAGATGAACATGACCAACTGATGATACAAATGAATATCTTTGGCCCGTAGTGCAAAGATGAATATTTGATGCAAGATGTATATTGATTGATGTTATAGGGATAAAATATTGATGATGGACTTTTAAATCTTAGAAGATAGTAGAATTCATTCTCTACGTGACTCTTCTAATGGATTGTTGTTTCCGCTGCATTTGTTGATCTAAAACTTGTTGTCTATTATATTCTATCAGATTTTTCCCTGTTGAAGACTAATGATAATTTGTTGCATGTTATCCTAGTCATAATATTCTTTACTGGGCTAGTTGAGCTCACCCTTTTCCTTGTTCTTCAATTTTTCTTCTCATGAAGCGAGAATATAGCAGGAACCAGTCGAGGTAGAGAGTGATGGTTCTAGAAAGTTGTTTTAGCATTCCTCACTATTTTTTGTAAAATAGTGTATGAATAATTGTAATGAGGACTTATTTGAGTGTGGATATTTTCTAGAAGACAATATTTGTATTTAAACTCACAGTATGTGTTGTCGTATTTTGCACGACAATTGTAATAATGAAATTGTAGTTTTCTTTCTGTACCATGTATTTGGCGACTCAGAATAGGTATTGTATACCTATTTTGGGGGCGTAACAGTTGGTATCAGAGCTTAGGAATATGGTCTCTGGAGGAGATCAGGGAATAAAACTAGGAGGGGAGAGATGAGTAAATCTTTCGCTAGTATGTCCTACCTAAGCTTATTTTTTGGTCGGTCATAATATAGGGATATTATGTGATATGATAATTTGTGTAAATTAACCCTTATTTTATGGCAGTATTTAAGAATGGCTGCTGAGAACGTTAACAGTGGAGTGTATGAGACTGTGGAACAACCTTTAGTCACAAACTAGGAGAACGTACAACAGGAAGGAAATATTCCTCCTGTAAATAACACTACCGAGCAAACGATGAATGATGGAATGTTTAGGAGCTTTTTGCAGTTCATGCAAAATCAGACGAGGGAGACTCGTGTGCAAAATACGGGTGGAAGTGATAGCAACGCACGGTCTGTCACAGCCAAACAGTTCAAGGAATTGGGACCACCAAAATTTATTGGAAAGCCGGATCCGATCAAGGCGGAAACGTGGGTTAATCAAATTGCCAAGATATTTGATGTCTTGGGATGCACGGAGGAACAAAAGGTTCCATTCGCCACATTTATGTTCCACAGTGAGGCAAACTACTGGTGGGAGTCAGTGAAGCGTACCCAGCCTGCCGCACTGAACATGTCTTGGGAAACGTTTCAGAAACTATTCAATGACAAGTACTTTCCTAAAAGTATTCGTCATATAAAGGAGGTAGAGTTTATCAGACTGGAACAAAATAACATGACGGTGTCCCAGTATGAGGCAAAGTTTGCTGAGTTATCCAGGTTGGCACCTCATTTGGTAGAGAATGAGGAACGAATGACAATGATGTTTCTGATAGGTCTAAAACCCGAGATTCGACAATATCTTATCTCTCATAAATTTTCTTTATATTCAGATATTGTAAACAGGGCTTAATTATTGGAGCGAGATAATGAGTATGTTCAACCAAGGGAACAAAACCAGGGTCATACTGGTGGCAGCGGTCATCGGAGCAATGAAAACCAGCAAGGAGGAAAACATTCGGACAAAAGCGGTAACCACTCTGGTGGTAATCGTGGCCGTGATAATAGAAGGAGCGAGTCGGGAGGAGATTTCAAAAAGAGAAGGTACAACAATGATAACGTGAAGACGTCGGCCTGAACATCAACTATTTCTAGGGAGGAGAACGCAGCCGCCGTCGTTTTATTATAAATCTGCGAGAAAGAGGGACACATCAGCCCAAACTGCCCACAACAATCCAAGGTGTGTTATAACTGTGGAAAGGAAGGTCATATAGCTAGAGATTGTCTAGTTGCGAAACCAAGTTCAATGGGGATGGTGACTCCAAAGGCTGTCCCGGATAAGTCAAAATCAGCGGTTCCTGGAAGAGCATTTGTCGTGACTGGCCAAAACGCAAGGAACCTGAACGAGGTGATCACGGGTAAGCTAATCATAAACTCTTGTGAAGTTTATACCTTACTAGATACCGATTCTACACATTCTTTTATCTCCCCTGCTTATGCTCAACGTTTAACTTGACTCCGGAGAAATTAGACTTTGATTAATCAGTGGAGACTCCGTTAGGAGAAACTTTCGTTACGTCCACTATTTATAAATCTTGCTTAATCCAAGTTGGCACCATCACATCACCTGTGAATCTTATCTCTTTAAAGATACTTGCTTTTGATGTGATTTTAGGGATTGATTGGTTAACTACTCATCATGCCAAAATTGATTGTTTTCGTAAGGTTGTTAGTTTTCATATTCTTAACCAACCTGTTATACGAATTCAAGTAACTAAACCACTAAAATTAGTCACTGTCATATCAAGCCATAAAGGTATTCGTTTATTGAAAAACGGATGTCAAGCTTTCTTAGCCCGTGTTATGGATTTGAACAAAGACAAGTCAGATTTGAATAATATTTCTTTTGTTAGTGAATTTCCTGATGTATTTCCTGAAGAACTTCCCGGTCTACCCCCAGAACGTGATGTTGAATTCTTTATTGACCTTGGACCGGGTACAAAACCCATTTCTAAAACCCCATATCGAATGGCTCCTATTGAACTTCAGGAGTTAAAAGTCCAACTACATGAATTGTTAGACATCGGTTTCATTCATCCTAAATACATCTCCTTGGGGTGCTCTGTTTTATTCGTAAAGAAGAAAGAGCGGGAGTATGCGACTTTGTATTGACTACTGAGAATTGAACCATGTCACCATCAAGAATAGGTATCCGCTACCTCACATTGATGACTGTTTGACCGATTGCAAGGAGCACAATTCTTTTCAAAGATCGACCTTCATTCGGATATCATCAATTTGAAGATTAAAAGCGAGGATATTCAAAGACGCCTTCGAACTCGATGCGGGCATTATGAATTCTTAGTCATGTCTTTTGGATTGACTAATGCTCTTGTTGCTTTCATGGATATGATGAACCGTGTATTCAAGGAATATTTGGATCAGTTCGTTGTTGTCTTTATTGATGACATCCTCATCTATTCCAAAAGTCGTAAAGATCATGAGCACCATTTGAAGTTGATACTTGAAAGGCTTTGTGAAAACAAGCTATATGCCAAGCTAAAGAAATACGAGTTCTGGTTTGAAGAAGTAGCATTCCTTGGGCATGTGGTGTCAAAACATGGAGTATCTGCTGACTCGGCGAAGATTGAAGCAATACAAAGTTGGGAGCAACCAAAGTCGGTGACCAAAGTGCGTAGCTTTCTGGGCTTAGCTGGTTATTATCGGAGATTCGTGGAAGGATTTTCTCGAATCGCTACTCCGTTAACTCAGTTGACTCGAAAGGATACAAAATTTGTATGGAGCGAGGAATGCGAGAAGAGTTTCCAAGAGCTCAAGAGGAGACTCATTTCGGCACCTGTTCTGGCAATACCATCTGGTTCGGATGGATTTGTTATATACAGCGATGCTTCAGGCAAAGGGTTATGATGTGTTCTCATGCAACATGGGAAACTCATAGCCTATCCCTCATGACAACTCAAAGAATATGAGAGGAATTATCCTACTCATGATCTAGAGTTGGCAGCAGTCGTTTTCGCGTTGAAAATTTGGAGACACTACCTGTATGGGGAGAAAGTGGAGATCTATATGGATCATAAAAGCCTCAAATACTTCTTCACCCAAAAGGAACTCAACATGCGGCAACGACGTTGGCTCGAGCCATACAAAGATTACGATCATACCATTCAATACCATCCTGGAAAAACAAACGTAGTAGCTAACGCATTGAGTAGAAGATCGTATATGGGTACGAGTGCGATGTTGCTAACACAAAGACCCATTTTATACGATTTACAAAGGATGGAGATTAAGTTAAAGACTCCAGGGACCCACGTGATGATGGTGAATATACGAGTAGAACCGACTTTAATCGATAAAGTTAAAATTTGCTCGAGCTACGGACACAGGGGATGCGTATGAAGAAGAAAGTGCAAGAAGGTGATGTTCCAGAAGCAAGAATCGATGAAGAAGGAATACTTCGAGTCAACTCTAGACTTTGCATTCCTATCGATTCTGACTTGAAGCATAGAATCATGATGGAGGCACATAACACCCCATTTGCAATCCATCGTGGGAGTACCAAAATGTATCATGATCTTCGACATACATTTTAGTGGAACAATATGAAGAGAGAGATCACGAAGTTTATCTCAAGGTATTTAACCTATCAACGTGTAAAGGCGGAGCATCAAGTGCCAAAGGGTCCATTACAACCATTTGAGATTCCGAAATGGAAGTGGGAAAACATTACTATGGATTTCGTTACTGGTCTTCCCAAGGTTTCTCAAGGCATAGATGCGATTTGGGTTATTGTTGATAGATTAACCAAGTCTGCTCATTTCTTGCCTATACGGGAGACTTATTCCCTTGAGCGTCTTGCTAGTATGTACGTAAATGAGATTGTGAGATTGCATGGCATGCCAGTATCCATAGTTTCGGATTGTGACCCAAGATTCACTTCACGATTTTGGGTTAGCTTGCAGAAAGCTATGGGCACGGATTTACGATTCAGTTTGGCATACCATCCTCAAACGGACGAACAATCAGAGAGGACTATTCAAATTCTTGAAGATCTATTAAGACTCTGTGTCCTAGATTTCAAAGGGAGTTGGGATAAGTACCTACCATTGGTGGAATTCTCCTACAACAACAATTATCAAGCAAGTATAGGTGTGGCTCCATTTGAAGCATTGTATAAATGAAAGTGTTGCTCTCTAGTATGTTAGGATAAGGTGGGAGAAGCAACGTTGTTGGGACCAGAGTTGGTACGAATGACTACAGAGAAGATCCAAACGATTCGACAATGTATACAAATGGCACAAGATCGACAAAAGAGTTATGTTGATCTTCATCGAAAGGACATGGAATTTAATACTGGAGATCATGTATTGTTATGTATTGCTCCATGGAAGGGAGTTACAAGATTTAGGAAGAGAGGAATGCTCAATCCAAGATTTGTTGGTCCATTTGAGATTCTTGACCGAATAGGAAATGTGGCCTATAGACTCGCGTTACCTCCAAGCATGTCTCATGTTCATAATGTTTTTCACATATCTATGCTTCGTAAATATGTGAAAGACCCGAACCATATTATTGCGTTAGAACCAGACGAGATAGTCGAAGATTTAACATACGAAGAGGTACCTGTTAAGATCTTGGATAGGAAAGAGCATGTCCTACGCACCAAGGATATACCACAAGTTAAGGTTTTGTGGAAGAACCATGCTATTAAAGAAATGACCTGGGAGTTGGAATCGGAAATGAAAGTGAGGTACCCTCACCTTTTCGAAACACCAAGTACGTACGTCAATTTCGAGGACGAAATTTCATAAGGAGGGGAGGTTGTAAGACCCCAACTTATTATAAATAAAACTGAATTTCCCTATTTATTATCTTGAAATAGTAAGGTGATAATTTGATATAATACTTTGGTTATGGGTGAATTGTGCAAATTTTGCAAAATAAGCAAGTGGTTATAAAATATTCATTTTTGTCGGGGAATATTCGTTTGGTCGTGGAATATTCTTGTTGTCGGGGAATATTCGTATGACGGCGCAACCATTTGTGGGACCCATAACTGAATAACCATCGGATGAATAAAACGACAAGTTTGAGTTTTTATAAATAACGGCGTAATTGTTACTGTTAACACTGTTGGATTACTTGGTGGTTAAAATACAATAATACGCGTGGTTGCACAGTAGTACATGGTATTGCACAGTATTGTTAAATTATTGATTCTTACATAAGAAGGCACTGCTCAATAATTGTTACAGTAATTACTATTCAATATTTTATTTTATTGATTCAATAATTGTTGCGTTGATATTTTATATTATTGTTGTTTCAATAATTATCACTGTGCAGTATTTCCCATTATCAGATCAATAATTCATATTATTTGAATAATATTATTAGATAACATTATTGGCAATGTCTAGAAAGTTCTGTCAAGGAGAGGTTTGGTCACCTAATTACGTGCCTGTAAGGAGAAATCCTTATTGGAAAGCCCCATCTTTCCTGGGAACGGTCTGGTTGTCATTATTGTGATTCTGTAATATTTTTTGTGAATAATTAATTATTGGTTTATATGATAAGAAAATATTGATTTTATGTGGATATTAATGAAGGAATTTTAGCATGAAATAATTGTTGAAAGTTTGGCATATTTTTGTGGAATTACAATTATTTCTCTGATAAAATATTTATTCAAATATTACATATATATATATATATATATATATATATATTAGCATGTGATTAAAGGAAATGAATGAACAAAATGTATTTGAATGCTTTGTTTTCAAAGTGTAGCATTGTTTTGATTGGTGGAAATGGTTGGTGGAGGAAATGGTCTGCAAAGGCATTTCAATTTATGTGTTCTCATGCGTGGTGCCTTGGAAATGAAGGATTGCATGTTAGGCAGTAAGGAAATTTGGAGGTAATGAATTGTGAGATATCTTCCAAAGTAATGTGTGACCCCCACCCATATGGAAAAAAAGAGGAATTAGGCAACTTATTAGGCAAAGAAAAAAAAAGAGAGTTAGGCAGAATGCCTTGTTTGCTTTCTCCTTCCGTTGTTATAAATAGGGGGTAACCCCTCCTTCCTCAACACACCAATTCATAATCAGAAATTCTTATTCTATAGTATTGTGAGTATTTTCTTGAGTATAAGAATACTTTGAGCGTAGTTTTCTGCAAGATTTTCTCAGAATAATATCTGATATTCCAGTCAAATCCAGCTTCTACTAAGGTAAAGGATATTATTTTATTACAACACTCGTGAGAAATAGTATTTTCTTTCATACTCCATATTATGTAAACGATATTATTTCTTCTCGTATTCTTAAATTTGAACTTACTATGATAAGTATTGCTTCTATAATTCCTTAAATGATTAGAAAATTTTCTTCATCTAATATCATTTCATAGGAATATTGGTCTGAACTTTTTATCAAATTTGGAACTTTTCATGACTGGGTATTGTTCACTTGAGTCATCATTCATGATTCCATCGTTCACGGGTACTATTCACGTAATGTAGTCTGCTTCACAAAAGATAAAAAAAAAATATTTTTTTTCCTTCCAAGTTATCTGTTGTGACCCTTATTCTTGAAATTTAATCCATGTTTTGATCTTCATTTTTGAATTTTACTCCACTATAGTTTATTATGGAGTATTATTGAACTTGGATAAACTGAAATATGAATCCCTAATATTTGTCCTTCTGTCTCACTGGATTCGTTCTCTAAAATGTTTTTCATCATTCTCAGTCCTTAATAGGTGATACTTGATGAATATCTTTGGCTTGTAGTGCAAAGATGAATTATTACCTGATTAATATCTTTGGCCCGTAGTGCAAAGATGAACAAGTGTTGAGATGAACATGACCAATTGATGATACAAATGAATATCTTTGGCCCGTAGTGCAAAGATGAATATTTGATGCAAGATGTATATTGATTGATGTTATAGGGATAAAATATTGATGATGGACTTTTAAATCTTAGAAGATAGTAGAATTCATTCTCTACGTGACTCTTCTAATGGATTGTTGTTTCCGCTGCATTTGTTGATCTAAAACTTGTTGTCCATTATATTCTATCAGATTTTTCCCTGTTGAAGACTAATGATAATTTGTTTTATATTATCCAAGTCATAATATTCTTTACTGGGCTAGTTGAGCTAACCATTTTCTTTGTTGTTTCATTTTTCTTCTCAGGAAACGAGAATATAGCAGGAACCAGTCGGGGTAGAGAGCGATGGTTCTATAAAGTTGTTTTAGCAGTCCTCACTATTTTTTGTAAAATAGTGTATGAATAATTGTAATGAGGACTTATTTGAGTGTGGATATTGTCTAGAATTCAATATTTGTATTTAAACTCACAGTATGTGTTGTCGTATTTTGCACGATAATTGTAATAATGAAGTTGTAGTTTTCTTTCTGTACCATGTATTTGGCGGCTCAGAATGGGTGTTGTATACCTATTTTGGGGGCGTCACACATTGGATCAAACTTTTCATACCTGCAGTTTATCCTCAACCTAGGATCAAACTTTCTATTCCCCGCAGTCTAACTTGCACATGGGATCGCGCTTTTTAACTCGCCCTGAGGGGCGAACTATGTCGACCTGATCTCCTCTTCAATAGGAGTACGTAGGCAACCATTTCATATGGCCCTGTCGTAATAAAACAAAAACAACAAAAAACATTTCTACCCCCTTCTCCTAACAAAAAAAAAACAACAAAAAAATTCCTACACCATTCCCGCCACATACAAATAAGCGCTGAACCTCTTACACCAGGTTCGAACTACGCAGACCTGATCTCCTCTTCAATAGGAGTACGTAGGCAACCATTTTTGGTTCGGTCTCACTCCCTGCCAAAACACAAACCCTTGTCAACTAGTACTGGATCAAACTTTAATCCACCACATTTCATTTGGCTTCAGACCAAAGGGATGGAATTACCTGAACTCCTCCTAAATAGGAGATTCGACGACCATCTAAGCTACGGTTGTGCCTCAAAGAGCAACACCAATCCATAAGAGATGGAATTAACTAGGCTTCTCCCAAATAGAATGTGATAACCCGAGATTTTAAATAATCCAAATTTTTCGAATAATTTTTATTATTATTAATATTAACATTAATTATCAATTTAGTGACAAGTATCTGTGATACGAGTTTAGAGAATGACTCAATTTGTGTATTGACTAAGAAATTAAGAGTAGAGTTGTGCTTAACAAAGAATAGAAACCCTAACCCTAGTTACGGATAGGGATTCAATAGAAAATATAATTAAAATAATTATATTATGCGGTATAGAATTTTTGATCAATGATAGATCGGATAAGGTTTAAAAATTTATAAACCCTAATAAGAGATTAGAAACCCTAACGTACCGTTAGAAACCCTAATCGAAAGTCGGGAAGCCCTAATTTTAAATTCGAGAATCCTAAACCCTAATTAGGAAACCCTAATCCTAATTAGTAAGCCTAATGTGATTAGTAAATGTTAATATGATTAGGAAACCCTAATTATACTTTAGAAATAATAATTTCTATTTAAAACCCTAATTTTATTTTAGAAATCTAATTTTTTTCTTTTTTAGAAACCCTAATTAGAAAATTCTAGAATTGATGTTGTAAAACCTAAGTGCTGGAACCTTAGGGTTAAACCCTAAGGATTAAACCCTAAGAATTAAACCCAAAGGGTTAAACCCTTAGGGTGTGACAAATTCCATGTATACCATTAAAAATATTTTGCTAATGACAAAAATGCCCTTTTAGTATATTTTAAATGATAACTTGTAAAAATGCTAGCAACTTTAGTGGTTTACCAACTAAATTGACTTTGAGACATATAAATCTCAGCTACTCAGCTGAAAATTTCAGATCCAAGCAACATATTATCATATATATATATATATATATAGATTAAGAGAGAGAAAGTGTACAAACTTTGCCATTTTGTTCTCTTGCTCTCACCGACTCCCTCTCTCACTAGAAGCTCCGAATTTATCAAGTAAATCAGTCATATAATCAGTTACTAGAACACCAAAAACAACTAAGGAGATCTAAGATCAAAGCATATTCAAGAAAAGGTATAAACCCTAAGTTTCATTTTGATCTTGTATGCTTAGATACTTTTTGTGTTTATGTGTTTAAATCAGTGCTAGAGGATGTTATATGATGATCTATGATGATCTATCATAGATACATAGCATCAAAGTTGGTAAAAATGGAAGTTTTTCAAAACTATCAAGAACACGATTTGTGGTCTGACAAGCTAATGTCTGGAGCCACAAATCCGTGTCTGTTTTTGATTTTTCATGTTTTATGTTTTGGATCGGTAGTCTGACACGAGGACTGTAATCTGGAGGTGGAATCATAGCCATTACATGTCCAGATTGCACGATATTCATGGTCAAAGTGAGTTGACCGACGTTGACCAGCTGCATTCTGGGTAACCTAGAAAGCATTTTTCGGTGTCTGACAAGATTTCTAAGCTTCTTGATCTGTCAGGTTTTAAGTGTTATGATGTTTTTGTCGTAACTTATTTGTAGCATGTTGTTTGTACTCAAGATCCATGGCCTTAGAACTCTTAAACAAGCAACATATAGATCATAGCAAGTGGTCAAAGTAGGCCACTCGCACTACTTTTACAATTCTAGAATTTCCATAAAACGGTATGAACAAAGATTCTGACAGGGTTTGACCGAATTGGATCTGGTGTTTTTGTTGCTGTTGAACTGAATCGTTGTTATAGTTATGTTCGATGACACCAGGCAATAGATTTAAACCAATATAATACCTAAAAAAATATCAGAGCATCAAATTAATCGAACATGAAAGTGCTCGTCAAGATCGTCTGGATTTCCTGGAAAACCCGAAACCTTTGACGTAACATTTAGAGGCTTTGATCTCTTTGTTGTGATTTTCTTTGAGCAAGATGATGATTGATTCATTCAGTGCTACATAAACACAACATGATCAATGATTAGCATGACCCAAAAACAAAATGGATTGAGATTAATAGCTGGTCAAACGTGGACCCTTATACTGCCCGCTATCAGTGTTCTTGAGGCTCAAGAACACCAACAACGACGCTTTGTGTCACTAAAGGCCTATAGCGACGGTTTTTAATAATTTCAATTTCTGAATTTCTAGAAATTATTTAAAAATAGAAAATAAATTCTAAAAATAACAAAAATGGTTTTAAAAATTATTTTCAATTATGAAAAATACTTTTTGACTCTTTGGAATATTTTTCATTAATAATTATAATTATTTGAATATTAATGCTATTTAATTTATTTAATTAGTGTATTAAATAAATTAGAGAAAAATGTTTTTAATTATATAAAAATCATTTTAAATAAGAATAAAGTATTTAAAAATATTTGGAGTTATAAAATTGAACTTTTAATATTTTTAAAGAATTTTAATTAATAATTTAATATTAATGATATTAGATTTATATAATTATTAAATTAAATAAATAAGTTAAAAATGATTTTATTAATTTTAAAATCATTTTAAATGAGAATAAAGTGTTTGAAAATATTTTGAATTATAAAATATAATTTTCAATTTTTTGGAGAATTCTCATTAATAAATTAATATTAATGATATTAGATTTATTTAATTATTATATTAAATAAATGAATTAAAAATTATTTTATTGATTTAAAAATCATTTAAAAATGAGAAAATGTTTTTAAAATGTTTTAAGTTATAATTAATGACTTTTAATATTTGATAATAATTTCATTAATATTTAGATATTAATGGTGATGATTTAAAAATGATTTTAATTATTTTAAAAATCATTTAAGTAGAATATTGATGATTTAAAATATTTTAAGTTATTAACAATAAATTTAATATTTTGACAAGTATAACATTAATATTTTATATTATTAAATATTAATGATAATAAGATTATTTGATAATTAAATTATTTAAAAATGATTTAAGTGATTGAAAAATTATTATAAATAATAATAATTCTTTATAAATTATTAAAAGCTTCCGAAAAATATTATTAACGATAATTGACTTGTCTAAAATAATATTGAAGCTTAGAAATCGAAATTAATTGACAATCAATGTGTAAATTGTCGGATAGAGTGACCAGAACATAGAGAATGGACCGAAGTCCAACCAGACCTAACTAGTTAGACTTGTTAAGTGTCTATATAGGTTATAAACACTAATGTGGCTATGTGGTAATGTGCCTAGGAGAAGTTTGACTATAGAATACAGTGTTACAGGTTATGAATTATTGTACTAATTGTGAGACCGATATTATTGGTTATAGGTCTTTCAAAAGCAGATAAGTATTTTGTGTAGCAGTAATCAACGCGGAAGGTAAGTTTCCTAACTCAACCTTGAGTTATATTCATTCACGTATTATAGTGGTTAATTATTGTAAATTATACCACGTCTGAGAATTTATTGTTGATTATTCACAGTTAGTGCATATTTAATAATTCAAACTGAATTACTGATTTTGAAAATATATTCGTAGAATAACTGTTGTTAGATATTTAAATTCGTAGAAACTAATATTGACAGTACAGATAATTCCTGTTTATTATCGAATTATGTTGAGAAATGTCTTAGCTAATTATTCTGGCTAGACGAACATTTGTTAGAACTTGATAGGTTCGAGAAGAGAATAGAAGAGAAGAGAATTTAATTATTATTGATAGGTCAATGCCAGTTGTATCGGCTAGATCTAAAAAGAAATTTTTTTTTTCGCTAAGTTTGTTTGTATATTGAAAAAGAAGAGAAAATACAATCGATAAGGGCACACCCCAGAAGCTTTTGATAGAACCACACGGGACAACCCCCAAAATGGACAACAAAAGACTAACAACCAAGCCAAAAGAAAGAACAAAGTGTTACTAAGCAGCACAATAGTAAATACAAACATGAAACCTTAAACAACTTAGACAACCAATCAGGTGAAACCAAGCATCCAAATAAATGGGGGAAGACTGAGAATAATCAGATTGCGATGGTCAAGAGGATCTTTGAAGCATAGGAAGAACTACGAGAGCCAGTAGGAGAGGGCCAAACCATCTATACCGAACCCCGAAGCCGAAGTCGAAACCCCGAAGCCGAAACCAACATCCCCAGCTTCCCGAAGACCAGAGGAAGAACCCCGAAGCCGAGCCGAGATGCCAAGCCCAGATGCCAGCGACCTCTACTGGCCACAAAGCCGAACCCAGTTATGGACTAAATATGCTACTGAACCCAACATGGACAGAAGCAAAAGCTGAACCAAACCAATGAAGAGGCCGAACTGCCGATCCGCCGTGGAAGCTAAGATAATTCCGAGCACTTGCGATGGCCGAGAACGACTTTTGAAAAGACCAAACCAAGAACCATGAAATGCACTACCATAGCAGGCCCTCACAACCAAATACAAAGGTCGGAGCCTAGTCTGCTTGTGACGAGGAATTTGGGGAAAGAAGAAAGCCTTGACTTAGTGATATTAATAATCTCCCTAGCCAAAACATGCATAGGCAATTTGGCATTTTATGAACAATTGAGTTCTAATCGCCCAAAGTTTGTAAACTGTGGTGGAAAAGACCGACTTTAAAATATCGAATCAATTTTATTTTCTTTAAAATGAATGATATAGTCCACTGAGACTATCCCAGCTCCTTGGAGCATTGGCCCAGACTCCGAAGGCAAGAACATAAGAGAGAACTGAAGTAGAATAGGGACAATCAAAGAACAAATGAGAGAATATCTCAGCATGATTAGCACAGAAAGGGCAGTTCATAGGTCAGAAGCTATGGTAAGCAGAGAACCTATCATTTGTGGGTAATCTGTGCCGAAGAGCAAGCCATGGTGGTAAAGGAGAATCGGGGATATATGGAGGGGGAACCAAAGCAATTTAACCCATGGGACTTTCGGAGCACGCAAGCGAATAGATTCCCATATAGTGGAAGCTTTGATATGTTTCACCGCCCGGTTGTCCCAAAGAATCAAGTCCTCGACATCGGAAGGATTAGGAAGAGATGAAAAGCAGGTGCGTAATTGTTGCACATCATGATGATTATTGGAAGGCAAAGACCATGCACCCATGTAAATGATGTCGAAATTGCAGCATTAATGAGGATTCAGAGTTGGAGAGCGAGAGATGGAGAGGGTTTAAGGGTTGCCGGCCAACCACGGGTCAAACCAGAGATCAAAGGAATTTCCATTCCCAACTCTATAGGTAAGGAAAGGGAGAGCTATGGAATGAAGCTTAAGGATCTTACACCAGATCCATGAACAGTCCAAGGGGTTCGAGATATACCAGAACTTGGTCTTTGATAGCACTGTAGATTTGACCCAATTAGCCCATAAGGAGGGGGAAGAAGGGAAGATGACCTTTAAAAGTTGGAGAATAATGAGAGTGAGTTCCAATCAAGAAGGTTCTTAATTGCGAGACCACCTTCACAAAGGGAAGGGACAAATCCTCCAAGAGAGTTTTGTACCATCTCAAGAAGGAGAAGGCCCTTCCAAAGGAATCTACACATGATAGATTGAATGGCTCTTAGAACTGAATTAGGAAGAATAAAATGGGAGGCCCGGAAAGATTGTATAGCAAAAAAGAGCACCGATTTAATCATTAAACTCTACCGAATAAGAGAGAAGCGGGATGTCCAAGAGGAAACTCAGCGATAATTCTATGAATCAAGGGTGGCAAATTGAATGGGAGAGTTTAGAGGAGATAAGAGGGACCCCAAGAAATCTAATTGGTAATACTCCAAAAGGAATACCCAACAACAAGTTAATACTTACCTTAACATCATTTGGGACATTGGCAAGGAAACACGACTTTTACGAGCATTAGGAATTAGGCCAGAAAACATAGAGAAGGATTGAATGCACGAGTGAATAATGGAAACAGAGGCCATATCTCCACGGCGAGAATATGAGAATATCATCAATGAAAGCATACGTGGGATATGTTGCACGATTCTCGCTTTTCCAATGAAACTTGAAATTAGGCAACAGAGTTTCCTTATATAGAATCATGGAGAAGGCTTCCATAGCTAGAACGAATAAGTAAGGAGACAGGGGATCCCCTTGCCTAAGACCCCTCGCTCCTTTAAAGTAGCCAAACAGACCTCCATTGACTTTGATAGAAAACATAGTCGTAGTGATGCACTCTTTAATCTAGCCAATGAAAATAGGGGGGAATTTAAGAAGGCCCAACAAATCCAAGAGAAAACTCCAGTCAACATTGTCGAAGACTTTCCGAATATCAATTTTAAGAGCACACCGGGCAGGACCAGAAAGTCTGTGGTAATTCCTGAAAAGCTCCTGAGCAAGGAGGATATTGTCACTAATGCTTCTTCCCGAGATGAAGGCAGCCTGAGCATGGTCAATAAGGGAAGGGAGTACAGATTTGAGCCTATTGGCAAGGATCTTCGCTATACATTTGTAGATAGTGTTGCAGCAAGAAATAGGTCTAAAATCCGACATAATGGATGGATTATCCGTCTTCAGAATCAAGGCAATAGCTGTAGCATTAACTCCACACGGAAGGTGCCCAGAGATGAAGAAAGAGTGGACAGCAGCAGTGAAATCATGGCCAATAATGTCCCAGCAATGGAGAAAGAAATTAACATTAAAACCGTCAGGACCTGGACTTTTATTCTTTTTCATGGACTGAAGGACTGCAAGAATTTCAGAATCAAGAATTGGAGTGGTTAAGGCAGCAGCCTGAGCATGAGTAATCCGCTTTGTAACGAAGTTTTCCAGAAGATCACGACCAGGGTATGTAGGAGGAGAGGACCCCAGGAGATCCTGAAAGTAGTCCACCGCCACTTGCTGAATACCCCAGGAGATCCTGAAAATTTGATAGGTTTGAGAAGAGAAGAGAGGAGAAGTGATTAGATATTGAAATCATTGCATTTCGTTGTTAAATCAAATTCTTATTCAAAGACTGAGAAGAACAACCTTTTATATAAAGGGAACATTTTAGGTTGTAAATTCGGTCATTGCGCACTGTTAAGTATTATGCATAATATAGGGTATAATAAAGCTGATCACTTATTTTACTTGCAGAGGGGTATGATTTAATCTTTATGGCTATCTGATACTCCTGCGTATGTATCAAAGTAAATCTTTGATAGATACCCGAGAAGAGAAGTTCTAGATCCAATGGATCGCTCAGCATAAATCTGAAAAACATTCAACTCTGTAATTGCATAGAATTGATTCTTGTTTATTCAATAGAATATCGTAGAAACTTTGAAAACGTTGTACTCTTTCATTATCAGATTATTGCGTTACCTAGAATACGGGAAGAGTTGTTATTGATTAACGATTTGTTCAGCTATTTCAAAGTTTCCCGAACTTTGGTGTCATTCTATCAAAATAGATAGTCTATTATTCTGATACTTATACATTCATTGTATATCTTAACCTGCGGGGCAAATTTGTTGTTCACCCTTGCTAAATAAAACTTTTCAGCTAGGGACGAAGTTGCAGAAGGTGCTGTGAAGAATAGAGGCAAAATGCTGGAGTAGTTATAATAAACTTATTATTATGTTGTATTTGTGAACCCTTTTTGTTTATCTAAAGGGTATATTTGTAATGTTAATGTTAGAGAACTTGGGACTAATGTATTAACAATCTATGTTAATGACTTATGTATTACTATTTCTATATGAATGGGTAGTTAGATGTTGTTATATTGTGGACCGTGAACACCAAACTCGCGGGACAGGTAACCCGGATTTGGGGGCGTCACAAGTTGATATCAAAGCTATAGTGACCAAGGTGTCACAAGTTGGTAGTTAAGCTGTAGGTTATAAACCTTAAGTGGGGTGGGGAAAACCCTAGGATTATAACCATAAGTGAGATATATAATACTCATTTAGAGTATTAAGTGATGGATTGCCGAAGAGCATCAATAGTGAGATATGTGGACACATAGTGTGAGAAGTTCGTACTGGAGAAGTATTAATCAAGTCAATTAGACTGATGGTAAGATGTCTGGAGAAGATGAAATGAGTGCGGAGATGCTAGCGGCTGTTACACTAGTGCCAGTAGCCGAGGTGCCAGCGCAAAGCGAGTTAGTTGAAGAGGTGGGAAAAGATGAACCTATGATCAATCTGGGGAGCGATCATGATGATTATTTTGAGATGTATCTGAGTGGTGATGAGGAGGCAGAGTCCAAAGAAGCTAAGGTGGAGAAAGAGAATAAGACAAAAGTTGGAGAGAAAGATCAAGAATCTGCAGAAGACCAAGAACTTTGGAGTAAAGTATTTCTCTTAGAGGAATTGTGGAAGATAGAGCGATCATTACGCGGAATGACTGAAGAACGGAACGAGCTGAAGGCCTGTGGAGAGGATGAAGACTGAAGGTGGTGGATCGTCTGAAGGAACAATCAAGCAGCAGAAAGGCAAGAAAAAGAGAAAGAGGAACAACGACAACGATAATTCTGAGAATTCAACCCTGAAGAAGAAGCAAGTCTGTAGCAAGTGTGGGAAGACTCACATAGGAGAATGCATGATGCGGAAGAACGTGGGCTTCAATTGTAAGCAGGAAGGACATATTTTCCTATATTGTCCTAAGCTGAAGGCAACAAGTGTCCCAATAAGAAAAAGACTGGTGAAGGGAGTGGACGGTAGATAGCTTAAGTTTAAGCGATAGTATCTTTTGATAGTGTATGATATTAACGGTTATAATATCAAGAACGATGTGTGAACATATGTATACATATATATATATATATATATATATATGTTTGTATGACTGAAATCTTTATTTTCTATATGAATATAAGATTAAGATTAATTTTTGAGTTCTTAAAACTCATACTTATGGTAAGTTCATGACTCATAATTATATGAAATATTTTGAACCGCTCAGCGAATGGACGCCAAAGGTATGACTAGGATAAGTTCATACACTCATATAATTATGGCAAGTTCCTGAACCCCTAGGTGTGGTAAGTTTGATGAATGGGGAATAGTTATGTGTGAATGGAGAATTATGACTTTTGTTTAAAGTTGTGCTGTAAATCCTGATATTATTTAAAGAGGGATAGTGCTATGTGTTAAGTACTAAATGTATTGTGTGCTATTTGAATAAATATGCGATTATATGAGAATTTTTTTTATTCTTATTGTGTTATTAATAAGAATCTGTGTAGAGAAGGAGAATTAATGTAAGATTTTTATCAGATAATGCCACCAAGGAAGGGAGGTCTAAAGAGAAATATGGAAGAACAATTTGTGAATTTGAAGCAGGAAAATATGACGGTGACATAATATTTTGTCAAGTTCAACGAGTTAGCAAAATTTGCTCCACATCGAGTGGACACTGAGGAGCTTAAAGCACGATGTTTTAGGAACGGATTGAAATCGTTGGTACTCGAGAAGTTAGATGTGCTGCAAATTAATTCATTTTCACCTTTATTAGAAAAAGCCATTATCGCTGAAGGAGAAATTTAACCTGTATTAAAGAATAGTCAAGAACAAAGAAAGGAGGCTGAAGGAAATAATATGATAGGTGGTAGTGGAGGTAGTGATCTTAATAAACGTAAGAGGGATGGTGATATTAATTCAGGAAATAATCCAGTGGAGATTAGGAAGAAAGGCGCGCCGTGTGTAGTTTGAGGGAAGCATCATCAAGGAGTTTGTTTGAAGAAAAAAGGAGTCTGTTACAACTGTGGTCAAGAGGGACACATGTCACCCCACATTGTCCTAATCCGAAGAAGGTACAAGGTTGTTTTGCGTGTGGGTTAACCGATCATCTGGTGCGTGATTGCCCAAAGAAGATCATGAATAAGGGAACCAGTAGAGGAACACTATGGATCAAAGAATCAGCTTAGTAGGAAAAACCAACATCATTCAATTTTGGCATGACAGTTCCAAATGCAGCTGCTGTCCATGAAGAGGCGACATGTAACGAGTTCGGTTAGAAATTTGATTACGCAAGAAATACGAGTTAGATATTGTTGTGATTTGTTTTCTTTTATACTATCCAAGTCACGGGTTAGAATTTGAGACACAAATTAATATTGTGTTGTTAAGAATGAATTGATGATACAACTTTAAATGATTGTAGAGAATAAGAAAGCGGTGATTCCGAGGATGGAATCCTTTTAAGGAGGGGTGAATGTGATAACCCGGTATTTTAAATAATCTGAATTTTTTGAATAAATTTTTTTATTATTCATATTAACATTAATTATCAATTTAGTGACAAGTATTTGTGATACAAGTTTAGAGAATGAGTCAATTTGTGTATTGACTAAGAAATTAAGAGTAGAGTTGTGCTTAACAAAGAATAGAAACCCTAACCCTAGTTACGGATAAGGATTCGATAGAAAATATAATTAAAATAATTATATTAATATGTAGTTGTTTGTGCGGTATAGAATTTTTGATCAATGATAGATCAGATAAGGTTTAAAAATTTATAAACCCTAATAAGAGATTAGAAACCCTAATCTCAGGATTAGAAATCCTAACGTACCGTTAGAAACCCTAATCGAAAGCCGGGAAACCTTAATTTTAAATTCGGGAATCCTAAACCCCAATTAGGAAACCCTAATCCTAATTAGTAAGCCTAATGTAATTAGTAAATGTTAATATGATTAGGAAACCCTAATTATACTTTAAAAATATTAATTTCTATTTAAAACCCTAATTTTATTTTAGAAATCTAATTTTTTTCTTTTTAGAAATCCTAATTAGAAAATTCTAGAATTGATGTTGTAAAACCTAAGGGTTAGAACTTTAGGGTTAAACCCTAAAGGTGTGACAAATTCCATGTATACCATTAAAATATTTTGCTAATGACAAAAATGCCCTTTTAGTATATTTTAAATGATAACTTGTAAAAATGCTAGCAACTTTAGTGGTTTACCAACTAAATTGACTTTGAGACATGTCACTCAGCCGAAAATTTCAGATCCAAGCAACATATAATCATATATATATAGATTAAGAGAGAGAAAGTGTACAAACATTGCCATTTTGTTCTCTTGCTCTCACCAACTCCCTCTCTCACTTGAAGCTCCGAATTTATCAAGTAAATCAGTCATATAATCAGTTACTAGAACACCAAAAACAACTAAGGAGATCTAAGATCAAAGCATATTCAAGAAAAGGTATAAACCCTAAGTTTCATTTTGATCTTGTATGTTTAGATACTTTTTGTGTTTATGTGTTTAAATCAGTGCTAGAGGATGTTATATGATGATCTATGATGATCTATCGTAGATCCATAGCATCAAAGTTGGTAAAAATCGAAGTTTTTCAAAACTGTCAAGAACACGATTTGTGGTCTGACAAGCTAATGTCAGGAGCCATAGATCCGTGTCTATTTTTGATTTTTCTTGTTTTATGTTTTGGATCGGTAGTCTGACATGAGGACTGTAATCTGGAAGTGGAATCACAGCCATTACATGTCTAGATTGCACGATATTCATGGTTAAAGTGAGTTGACCGACGTTGACCAGCTTCATTCCGGGTAACCCAGAAAGCATTTTTCGGTGTCTGACAAGATTTCAAAGCTTCTTGATCTGTCAGGTTTTAAGTGTTATGATGTTTTTGTTGTAACTTATTTGTAGCATGTTATTTGTACTCTAGATCCATGGCCTTAGAACTCTTAAACAAGCATCAAATAGATCATAGCAAGTGGTCAAAGTAGGCCACTCGCACTGCTTTTACAATTCTGGAATTTCCAGAAAACGGTATGAACAAATATTCTGACAGGGTTTGACCGGATTGGATTTGGTGTTTTTGTTGTTGTTGAACTGAATGGTTGTTATAGTTATGTTCTATGACACCTGGGCTATAGATTTTAACCAATATAATACCTAATAAAATATCAGAGAATCAAATTAATCGAACATGAAAGTGCCTGCTCACACTGTCTGGGTTTCTGGAAAACCAAGAAACCGCCTGACAGAACATTTAGAGACTTAGATATCTTTGTTGTCATTTTCTTTGAGCAAGATGATGATTGATTCGTGTAGTGCTACATAAACAATACATGATCAATGATTAACATGACCCAGAAACAAAATGGATTGAGATTAATAAAGGTCAAACGTGGACCCTTAGATTTCGTAGAATCGCCAGCGTTGTTCTTGAGGCTCAAGAACACCAACAGCGACGCTTTGTGTCGCTAAAGGACTATAGCGACGGTTTTTAATAAGTTTAATTTCTGAATTTCCAGAAATTATTTAAAAATAGAAAATAAATTCTAAAAAATTAGAAAAATGGTTTTAAAAAATATTTTAAATTATGAAAAAATACTTTCTGACAATTTGGAATATTTTTTATTAATAATTATAATTATTTGAATATTAATGCTATTTAATTTATTTAATTAGTGTATTAAATAAATTAGAGAAAAAAATGATTTTAATTATATAAAAATCATTTTAAATAAGAATAAAGTATTTAAAAATATTTGGAGTTATAAAATTGAACTTTTAATATTTTTAAAGAATTTTCATTAATAATTTAATATTAATGATATTAGATTTATTTAATTATTAAATTAAATAAATAAGGTAAAAATGAATTTATTAATTTTAAAAGAGAATAAAGTGTTAGAAAATATTTTGAATTATAAAATATAATTTTCAATATTTTTGGAGAATTCTCATTAATAAATTAATATTAATGATATTAGATTTATTTAATAATTATATTAAATAAATGAATTAAAATGATTTTATTGATTTAAAATCATTTAAAAATAAGAAAAATGTTTTAAAATGTTTTAAGTTATAATTAATGACTTTTAATATTTGGATAATAATTTCATTAATATTTAGATATTAATGGTGATGATTTAAAATGATTTTAATTATTTTAAAAATCATTTAAGTAGAATATTGATGATTTAAAATATTTTAAGTTATTAACAATAACTTTAATATTTTGACAAGTATAACATTAATATTTTTATATTATTAAATATTAATGATAATAAGATTATTTGATAATTAAATTATTTAAAAATGATTTAAGTGTTTGAAAAATTATTATAAATAGTAATAATTGTTTATAAATTATTAAAGGCTTCCGAAAAATATTATTAACGATAATTGACTTGTCTAAAATAATTTTGAACCTTAGAAATTGAAATTAATTGACAATCAATGTGTAAATTGTCGGATAGAGTGACCAGAACACAGAGAATGGACCGAAGTCCAACCAGACCGAACTAGTTAGACTTGTTAAGTGTTTATATAGGTTATAAACACTAATGTGGCTATGTGGTAATGTGCCTAGGAGATGTTTGACTATAGAATACAGTGTTACATGTTATGAATTATTGTGCTAATTGTGAGACCAATATTATTGCTTATAGGTCTTTCGAAAGCAGATAAGTATTTTGTGTAGCAGTAATCAACGCGGAAGGTAAGTTTCCTAACTCAACCTTGAGTTATATTCATTCACATATTATAGTGGTTAATTATTGTAAATTATACCACGTCTGAGAATTTATTGTTGATTATTCGCAGTTAGTGCATATTTAATAATTTAAACTGAATAACTGATTCTGAAAATATATTCGTAGAATAACTGTTGTTGGATATTTAAATTCGTAGAAACTAATATTGACAAAGATGATAATTCACATTTATTATCGAATTATGTTGAGAAATGTCTTAGCTAATTATTCTGGCTAGACGAACATTTGTTAGAACTTGATAGGTTCGAGAAGAGAAGAGAAGAGAATTTAATTATTATTAATAGATCAATGCCAGTTGTATCGGCTAGATCGAAAAAGAAAACTTGACAGGTTTGAGAAGAGAAGAGAAGTGAAGTGATTAGATATTGAAATCATTGCATTTCGTTGTTAAATCAAATTCTGATTCAAAGACTGAGAAGAACAACCTTTTATATAAAGGGAACATTTAGGTCATAAATTCAGCCATTGCGCACTGTTAAGTATTATGCATAATATAGGGTATAATAAAGCTGATCACTTGTTATACTTGTAGAGGGGTATGATTTAATCTTTATGGTTATCTGATACTCCTGCGTATTTATCAAAGTAAATCTTTGATAGATACCAGAGAAGAGAAGTTCTAGATCCAATGGATCGCTCATCATAAATCTGGAAAACATCCAACTTTGTTATTGCGTAGAATTAATTCTTGTTTATTCAATAGAATATCGTAGAAGCTTTGAAAGCATTGTACTCTTTCATTATCAGATTATTGCGTTGCCTAGAATACGAGAAGACTTGTTATTGATTAACGATTTGTTCAGCTATTTCAAAGTTCCCCGAACTTTGGTGTCATTCTATCAATCTATTATTCTGATACTTATACATTCATTGTATATCTTAACTTGCGGGGAAAATTTGTTGTTCACCCTTGCTAAATAAAACTTTTCAGCTAGGGACGAAGTTGCAGAAGGTGCTGTGAAGAATAGAGGCAAAATGCTGGAGTAGTTATAATAAACTTATTATTATGTTATATTTGTGAACCCTTTTTCTTTATCTAAAGGGTATGTTTGTAATGTTAAGGTTAGAGAACCTGGGACTAATGTATTAACAATCTCTGTTAATGACTTACGTATTACTATTTCTATATGAATGGGTAGTTAGATGTTATTATATTGTGGATCGTGAACACCAAACTCAGGGGTCAGGTAACCCAGATTTGGGGGTGTCACATAGAAGTATTGGCGACCATCTGTTGTGTGGTCAATCTCAGAGAGGAAAGACACACTCCTCTCCCCATTTCCATACAAAAACCAATCCCAAGACACCAAAGATGGTAGGGATACACCCAGATCAATTATCCATTCTGAAATGTCTAGAGACAACTCAATGTCCGTCCGTTAAGGAGGAATTCAGAATACATCAAGATCACAAGCCCTGAAGAAGCAGACAAATATCAAGCAAGCAACATACATATCTAAAAGGGAAGTGATCAAAAATATATTTCCCTGCTATATATAATGTTGTTTGATATACACTATAAACTGTACATGACAAAATGGCTATGCCAGTATGTGCAGGAAAATGAAACCCCATCTACAAGTCAGGGTATATGCGAGCTAACAAGCCCAACATGGCATCCCTCTCAGAAGAAAGAGGTGAAGCTGTGGTCTCCTGTACGAGGGTATCCACACGACCCAATAGATCTACAGCCATCTGCATGGTGACTATATGCTCATCAATGTATGTGCTCATCTCTGTAATCATACCAGTGGTAAGGGACCTCACTGCAGTACTATCTGTAAGGGCTACATCCTGGGAAGATATGTCATCATCCTACTCAACTATCACTGCATCTCTGGCTGATCTGGCCTTATCCCGTTCGACAACAGCGGCGTCTTTACGAGCTAATGCATCATCTCTCTCTGACAGAGCTGCAAGTCTCCCATCAATGGCGATCAACATCAAGTGTGACAACCCCAAAATAGGTCCAATCCATCCAACTTATTCTAAGTCGCCAAATATATGGTACAGAAAATAACTACAACTTTATTACAACAATTGTCGTACAAAATACAACAACACATATGCTATGAGTTTGGATACAAATATATACCAAATGTGACACATGTCCCAACCGTGGACAGCACCTCACAGTGACACCTTACATAAAGGTATAGTCAAAAACTATTTTAGAAATTAAAATCTTTAGAAAGTGCTCAAGGAAACCTTCGTACATGGGAGGCCATGCGTCTAGGTTATGATAGATATCATATGCCCACAGAATTATCCTTGGTTGACCCAATAGACCCCAAAGAAAAACGAGAAGATTACTATCATCTTCTTTACAATGGCGAGTCTTCTCTTGACATATAATTATCTCCACTGTCTCTAATTGAGAATTATACTCCAAACAAACACCAAGATTATATAGGTAGTGCTCGTAAATATACTCAGCAAGTGGATGTGCACAACCCTGTCTTATAATGACACGAGGTTGTATGACATTAGACATCTTGTATGATAGTGGCAAAACACCCTTCCAACGTTGGGTTCGCCTCACTCTAATGGATTCATCAAATATAACTACTAAATGATGACCACCGTTCTATTCCCCTGTTACCCCCGCTCGACCCAGCTACACTCGTATTACCTGAAAGGAATTGTGAAGCAAAAGGGTGAGCACAACTAGCTCAGTAAAAAATATCATGACTAAAGATAATTAAATTATCAATAGCCTTCATCAGTAATAAATCAGGGATTTAGAACATATGGTAGATGATAAAACTTTTCAACCATAGTTGCAGTGGAACGAGCAATCCATTAGAAGAGTCAAATAGACCATAAAGTCTATTATCTTCTCCACATTAAAAGTCCACCAACAATGTTTTATCCCTGTAACATTAATCAACAGTTCCTTTCTACAATTATATGAATAACTCATAATCATAATTGTAATTCTAAATTTCTCTTCGCATCTAAGACGAAGATAATTTTCATCACATGTCTTTACCTGAAACATCAAAGATCATGGTTATACCAAATCACAGTTCCTGTTCATAATCATACTAATAAATTCATCTTTGCACTACGGGCCAAAGATATTCGTCAACAGTTCATCTTTTCACTACAGGCCAAAGATATTCAACAACATGTTATCTTTGCACTATGGGCCAAAGATATTCAACAACAGATCATCTTTGCACTACGGGCCAAAGTTATTCATATCTCAAAGAAATATATAATCATTTCAAAATCTATATAAACCATAATTATAACCATGTTGATCAATTCACCTTTGCACTTAAGCTAAAAATATTCAATTATAAATTCAACGGTCATGATCATACCAGTCACAATTCATCTTTGCACTACTGGCCAAAGAGAACCCATAGTCATGATCATACCAATAATCTACCCATCTTTACACTCAAGTCAAAGACAAATTTCTTCACCAAGATTATAAAAATGTTATATATGATAATAAAAACAATAACATCAAAACATGGATTTAATTTCAAGAGTAAGATTCATAAATCAACGATAATTTGGTCAGAAAAAAAATCAATTTTATTATGAATAGTACTCGTTAATAGTAACTCATGAATAGTAACTCGTGAATAGTAACTCCTGAATAGTACTCCATATTTGTACATAGTACCGTATACGTAAGTAATATCATATACGTAAATAGTGCCATATACATGAATAGTGTCGTATACGTGAATAGTAACCCCGACTTAAAAGGGTAAAAATTCCACAATAAAATCCATACCAATATTTCAGTATAATGATATTGAAAGAATAACATCATTATGATGAAAATAACATCCCTAAATATCCCTTACAATCCCTTACTATCCCTTACTACCCCTTACCTCAAAAGAGCAGCACTTCTGACTAGATATCGGATATGACGCTGAAGGAAACTTGCACTGATGAATATCAACTCACCAAGTATCTAAATACTCACAAAATACACTCAATAATCTAGAGAAAAAGAGAAAACTTATGAATTCTGGTGTGATTTTCAATTCTAACTTAGCCCTCTATTTATAGGAAAATGTTAGCACTGCCAAGCGGACTTTAACCTCAAGAACTCGATGGCTTTACACTCGCTACTATTCCCACCCACCATATTTGAAAATTCAATTGAGCACATTTCTCACCAACCAAAAGTGGGGCCCACCAATTCTAGAATTTTCCACCAAAATCATTTATAACCTAATTTCCTAATCACCACCTCTTAAAATTCATAACAAATTATACTCATTTTTAACGGTTCAAAATTTGTGGACATATACTCAACTTATATATGTATAACATATCCAAAAATTACAACGATCCAACGGTCGGATTAAATATTATAACTCACACAATAAAGCTGTAATAACACCGATTTGATCTTTTAATACCTCCAATCCGACAAAATACTGATAAAACACCTCAACATTAACTTCTTCATTTATAACCACATAAATAAACCCATCATTTATATCCACATCAAATAAATATTTCCTTATCATATAAATCAATAATTAATTATTCACAAATAATATTACAGAATCACAATTATGACAACCATGCCGTTCCCAGAAAGAGGGGCTTTCAGATAAGGATTTCTCCTTCTTGGTAGCATTAGGTGACCAAACCTCTCCTTGATGAAACTTTCTAGACATTGCCAATAATGCTATCTAATAATATTATTCCAAATAATATGAATTATTGATCGATAATGGAAAATATCGCGGCAAAGACAATTATTGAAACAACAATAATATAAAATATCAACGCAAAGAATTATTGAATCAATAAAATAAAATATTGAATAGTAATTACCGTAACAATTATTGAGTAGTGCCTTCTTCGTAAAGATCAATAATTCAACAATCATGTGTAATACCGGTAATGCTCTTTGTGCAACCACGCCAGACATCGTATTTTAACCACCGGGTATTCAACAAGGTGTTAATCTGTAACAACTACGTCGTTATTCAATTTTTTCGCTTTTCTTCTTCCGATAGTTATCTCATTATGGGACCACAAATGGTTGCGCTGTAAATTTAATATTCCCTCGACAAAAAAAGAATATTCCACGACCAAACGAATATTCCACGACAATAATGAATACTTTATAACCACTTGCGTATTTTGAAAAAAAAAATCATATATCACCCTTAACTTTAACTTTTATCAATTTAACCATTTACTGAATAGAAAAATTGAATACTTTTATTTCATAAAATTCGGGGTCTTATATCAAGGCTCTAGCATGGTCTCTCTCAAAGGTCATCAGATGAAGACTCACCAAAGTAATCTTTGTACAAATCTTTGGATCATAATAGTGATAATCTTTGGGAGAATCTAAAGGAGATGTCACAACCCAAAGAACTAACTCCTCCTCGAGATGGGAATCAATGTCCTCCATGGGCTCTACGTCATCTGAATCACTATCCGGTACGTTGGATACTGCTGTAGCCGATGAAATCGCTGTTTCCATCCACGCAGAATACTCTAGCAAACATCCCGAATGGCTAACAGAAAAAGCAGATATCTCACGCTGATCCCAATAAGCATACACACGGGATCGATCCTCTGCTGAAAGATAGCGAGAGGCTAAATGCTGGCCCAGCGCCCCCTCAAAAGGATGAAAATCCTAAAATTGATCAAACTGCGACATCACGGCCATCGGGTGATATGTAGTCATGCCCCTCAAACCAGCCAGAGGAAGGTAATCCATGCCCGGAGCATGAGTAATAAAGCTGCAAGGTGAGCTAAGCCCCGAACACAATAATATGCTAAACGGATCACTGATCTCCATCAAGAACATCGACCAAGACATAACGTTTGTACACTCTTATGGCTGAAAGTAGTATGACAGGTCTATATCATGGGTGAAATAATATCCATGTTGTCTAAAATTGCCAATCGGTCTCAAGTGTGACATAAACCACACGTACATCATGACCGAGCTTCCCGTAGACACTCCTGTCGGATAAGTGCAGCAGTATGTAGCTGACCTCAGAGTCTCTGCTATAATCATCAATAGGATGGTATGACCCTCCCTAAGAGCTCTCACTTCCACTATGACTCCTATTTCCAAATCATCCATATACCGTGACATATATACATATAACAATACACACAATAGCAGTACATCCACCCTGGCTAGACGCCAATGATCCTCTGGTGTGGTGAAATCCCCAGAATGTCGTGTATAACTATCCTTAGAGGCAAATATGTCAAACAGAAAATGCTGGGATATAATGTGGCCAGATGTAAGCTCATCCTACACCACCCTACGCCTCAATCCAGTGAGGGTCATGAACCGTCGACTCATGTCCCCCAAAGCCATATGTATGCAAGGTCTATCCAGTGGCAGCATCATCAACCGTGCATACTCCTCCAGAGTGGGAGTCAACTCCTAGGTCCCAAATCAGAAAACTGAAAGTAGTATGCACACAAGCCAATCATGTTTGATGATAAAGCATATACTTTGTAACAATCTTATTCATTTATTAATAAAAAGTATTAATTTATTAAAGGCTTTTAATTATCTACATGATGCTGTTTTATAATATGTGATAAACCCATAGTTTTAAGCAATGCTTTTAGAATAATGATGATGATCATTCTAATGAGATCTAAATTCTTAGAAAGCTTAAAACTAAAATAGTTCCCAATCATTGGATTACTAAATTGGGGATTAGTGAATCCGGATAGATTGGTACATACGTTGTTTGCTCATTGGATGAGGATGATTGATCTCATGATCATTTGTGTGGAGACACTAAAACAAGTATGTAGGTGCTTATTAGAGAATAAGTTCATTTGAGCGTTGGCTCGCTAAGGAATACCTAATGGAGTTTTATTTGCTGTCGATAGGAATTCTGTAGTGATAGTAGTACAAGTAATCCTTGGACTTGAGATCATCATAGTATCTTGTGTATGATGAGTTATACTTTGACTTATTCCTTAAGACCCTTAGGGTATATCAAAGGGTATGCTTGGGTATAATAAGTTGTATACGGAGATAATGTATGATCAATAAAGAATCTACCACTTCTAATAAAAGAAGAGAAATGTCCTATGTGATTCGATAAATGACAACCCGGTAGTCCTTGGCCAAGGCAGAATGAAATTAGAAAGGAGTTTCTAATTTGCATTATTTGGAGTTGTGCATTTAAGAGTCGAAATACATATAATTAAATAAAATAAGACTTGACAGTAATTCCATGTCTTATATTTAATTGGGACATTGTATGGTGGAAGGATTGAATTGTATGGTAACTATTTACTCAAAGGTTCTTTAATGATTAATGTTGAAATCTATATTATCTGGAAAGTCGTTGATCGCTAGGGAGGCTTATCCCTATTGTAGAATAAATATTATTTAAATAAATTAATTGTTTAATTTATTTATTTAAATAAGATTAGAATTGTTCTAATTGATTTATTCACAACCTAGGTTTAATATGGAGAACCTAAAGGGGTCACACCATAAAAGGAAGAATAATTATTTAAGAAGTTAATGGCATAATCGTAATAATATGTTATGTATATTTAATTTAATCTATGGTGATAGAATAAATTAAATAGCTTAATATTATTATTTAATATTTTAGAAATATTAAATATAAATTAATAAGAGGAGTCTTATTAATATTATTACAATTATTATTATTTTAATTTCTAAAAGAGTTTAGGAATTAATTTAATATAAGTACTCTCATTTATTCCTAATTGGATTAGGAAGGAAAATTAGTTAAAGGAGTTTAATTAATTATCCCTAATAAGATTTGGGAGCCTAATTAATTAAAAGAATTTAATTAATTAAATAAAACCCAATTTCTTAATTATTAAGGAGGGTTGCCCACATCAATAAATAAGAGGAGTCTTATTATTGGTGGGATGAGTTGTTGATTTTTTCAACATACGTAATAATTCCAAGTTGTTGGGAGTATGCCTTTTCTATAGAGATAGAAAACTAGAGTTAGCCATAACACCCATCTTCTTGAATTTTATTCTTCCTTGGTGGATCACCTCTAGAGGCCAAACGCTTGGGTGGCTAACGTTGATCAAAGGAAGGAACCAAACCCGGTGGATTCAAGATTGAACGCGAAAGGATTTGGAGGTGAACTTGTACCTGAGGAAGCTCGATCTTCAAGGGTATGATTTATTCTTTATCTTTTCGTTTAATTAATAATTATGCATAAAGGATGATCCGGGTTTTATGGTTTGTAAATAATTTTAAACTCTGATTTTACCACGCTTCCGCATTTTTTATGCAATTTGATTGCGTTATGAATATTACAAACCTAACAGTGGCATCAGAGCCAAACCTTTATACGAATTATTAATTGTTCAGATTTAATTTGTATATTGATATGTGTTTAGAACAATTTAGTTGGGCATAATTTTATTGTATAAAATTTAAAATAAAATAAAAAAAAAAAAAAAAAACAAAGCAGCAGGATTTTTTTGAAAAACCGTGATCCATTTCATAGTTTTAACACCCAGCCTGATTACGAGAGTATGGTAAACGCCGATTTTTCTTTGTTGCACGGAAATCGAGAATTGATTGCAAAAAAAGGCTGCTTTTTTTTTTTTTTTTTTTTGTCAGACAATAAAAAAAAAAAAAACACAAAGGAATCGATTTCTTTTTTTTTTCAAAGCATGGCCAGAAATCATGGATTTGCTACTTTTTATATCATGCACGCAAAATCAAGGCCATTTATTAGTCTTTTTTTGATGCGAGATCGTATTACACTGAAATATTATATATATATATATATATATATATATTACGAATATATATATATATATTCTTAATTATTATATATTTAAAATAAAAGTTTATTTTAATTTTAAAATAAAAGTTTATTTTAATTTTAAAATAAAAAGTTTATTTTAATATTAAAATATAAAGTTTTATTTTAATTTTAATAATTTTATAATTAAAATAAAAAGGTTTATTTTAATCTTAAAATAAAAGGTTTATTTTAATATTAAAATAAAAGATTTATTTTAATTTTAAAATTAAATTTCATGCTTAACTAATTAGAGTTGGAATTGGATTCCATGATAACTAATTGGAGTTGAAATTGATCTTTCCTTAAATAAAGGAGTTTATTTAGATATGAAATAGGATTGCATATTATTCAAAATAAAGGAGTTTATTTGTGAATAGGAAAGAGAATCCTAATTTCCTTAAATAAAAGAGTTTATTTAAATATGGAATAAGATTTCATATTATTCAAAATAAAGGGAGTTTATTTGTGAATAGGAAAGAGTATCAAGTGTTTCCTTTAATAAAAGATTTTTTTTACATGGAATTGGATTCCATAATTAATTAAAATAAAAGAGTTTATTTTAATTAAAGATTTTTTTATATGGAATTGGATTCCATAATTAATTAAAATAAAGGAGTTTATTTTGATTAAAGATTTTGATTAAAATAAAATAGTTTATTTTATTCAAAATTAGATAAATTAAAATAAAATAGTTTTATTTTGATTTAAATTTGGATTAAAATAAAGGAGTTTATTTTGATTCAAAAATAGATTTTATACTAACTAAATTTGCCCATTAAATGATATCAATATATATATTAAATGTTTATTATTCATGAGATGAATGTTATTTATTGATGCGTATGGTGATGTGTATGATAATAAATGGGATTGATTATGGACTATTGACCAATGCGATTGGATTTATTTTAGTTGGATGCATGAATGTATGGGTTTTATTAAATGGGGTTCTGCGAGACTCGCCTTTCTCTAATTTTTCTTAATGTAAATTCTATCTCCTCCTATGTACTTCCCTTATTTGCGATCAAGGTTTCTATTTATTTTAAATAGTTTTGTAATAGGAATAGTTAGAATTAATTTTGAAGAATTAGAGATCAAGAAGAGAGCAAGGCGCTTGAAGACCCGTTGTAATGGAGCAGGGTTTAAATGTAATAGTTATATTTAAATATTATTTCTTGCACCCCTAGGGTTTGACCTTTTGGTTCACTTGGTGGCTCTAGTGAACTAAACTAGAATAAAAGTCCATAATCAATCAAGGGTAGAATATAGTATTCTATATGTGCATGCTTATACTATATATATTATATATTATGCAAACATGCTTAGCATGTTCATTAATATAATAGCGTATTATATATATATATATGTGCATGCAGCGCTAAACAAGATGAGACAAATTAATAACAAACCCCTCAATTTTTATATTAAGTCTGAAGCGTTCAAAGATATTTGGAATATCGAGCGTCAGCCTTCTAGCATGATAAAATTAATAGAGTATTAAATATTTAATATGAGTTTGTTGTGTCACCAAGGCAAGTATTAAGTATTTAAGATGTTAATTTATCACATTTGATGCTTATAAAGAAAATTGAACAATATTGTTTTGTTGTGTCACCACAAGGATGATATTTTCTTTTTTGAATATATGGAGTGCTAGGTTGGACTTAACTTGGATAATTTTGATTCGGATGTGCCACCACTTGATCAAAATAATCTAAGAGGCAAAAAAGAGGAGTTGCGTAGTTGATGTAATTGACAAAAGTTGTCTACCTATTTATTTATATATAGTTTGTTGTGTCACCACAAGGCTATATACATTTGAAATGGGATCCTTATTCTCACTAGCAAATCTTTAATTAGATTTTGCTTGAACTATATAAGTGAGGGTAATATAGTTTGAAGAAAATAGTGGGAGATACCAATTTAAAACAAGACCTAAATTATTTTGGTAATTAATAAAAGAATGTATGTTAAAATGTTGTTAATTACAAATTCATTTACGAAATTTTACAATGTCTAAAATTACTATCATGCGAAGCATATTAGATGCTAAATTAACCGGGCCAATTAAACGGATTGGTTAAGGAATTTGAGAATAGTTCTCATAATTTGAAAAACTATCTTATGTCCTTAATCGCCTATCCTACAATGGTTGCGAATAATGCCTCTGAGGAAGAGATTGCTATTTTTAGAAAGTGGCAAGATGATGCACGATTGGCTCAATGCATCATGCTCGCATCTATGAGTAACGAGCTTGACGTCGACATGAAACTATGGATGCTTCTACTATACTCCTACACATCAAGTAGTTGATGGTGAGGAAAATAGGGCCCGATAGATATCGAGATATCTAAGGAGCTCTTCCGATCTAGAATGGCCATAGCACTATAAGTGCGAGACAAAAGTTCTTAACATAATCAATCCGATTGATCAATTAGGACAACCGGTTTTGTCATGGATGGAGAGTTGAGCCAAGATTTGATCTTGCACTCACTCCGGACTCCTTTCACAATTGTTGTGAATTTTTCATATGAACAAGCTAGATATCGACCTCACCGATTTGCTTAACATATTGAAAAATTGTTGAGAGTCACTTTCAACCAAGAAAGATAAAGTCTTCTTGGTAGGGGCCAAAGGATCTTCCTAAGAAGAGCGATTCAAAGAAGGTATATAGAAAGGCAAAATAAAGGATAATAAGAACAAAAGCGATTTGGATAGCAAAGGAGTTTGCTTCCACTGCAATAAGCTTTGACCTTTGGAAAGAAATTGCAAGAAGCATCTTGCGAGAGGTTAACCAAAGAAGCTTAGTGAAGTTTTGGTTACAAATACAAATTTGTTCATGATTTAAAATAATTTTTCTTTAAGTCAAAGTTCTACTTGGGTATTGGATACTAACTTTGGTTATCATAAATATAGATTTATGAAGGAACCAAGCGAATAGAAAGTTAAACAAATATAAGTAATCCTATGTGTGGAAAATGAAGCAAAGGTTCTTTGCATTAGCCATAGAAACTTATAGTTTAGCAATGCCTACGAACGCAAGTCTATTAAGTCGATAAGTTGTTATTGTATTCCGGTTCTCGTTAAAATATTATTTCCATTTTATTGTTGACAATGAAAACTTTGGTATTATAATTAAGAACAATTGTTGTTCTATTTATAATAATAATGTTTTGTATAGAATGGAATATTACTTAATAAATTTTGTATACTTAACTTACATGAAAATAATTTTGCATATTGAACAAATTAGTATAAGAAAAGGAGATGATCATTCAAAGAGTTGAATGTGTATTTGCTAAAATACAAGTGTGAATTATTTGAAAGGTTCAAAGAATTCAGAAGTGAAACAAATTGGCAAAGTATTAAGATTCTTTGATTAGATCAAGGAATAAATACTTGTGCAATAAGTTTCTTGATCATCTCAAATGGTTTTCTCATAATGGACACATCCCGATCGCAATAATTGATTGATGTATCTAAAGGAAAAATCGTACCTTGTTGGACGTAGGTGCGGTCCAAAATGATTCTGAAACGATTCCAAAGATATTTTTTCTAGGATCATGTCCTAGAAATGGTACATATATCTACGAAAAAGGTAACCTCAAAATCCGACCCCAAGACTCCATAAAAGTTATGGACAGGGAGGATTCCTAATCTTAAGTATGTTAAGATAAGGGGTTGTCCAACTTATGTGAAAAGGTTTCAAAGGATAAGTTTGGGACAAGATTTGACAAGTGTCGATTTGTGGGACATCCTAAAGTAAGTTTAGGGTATATGTTCTATAATTCTACTTAGCAAAAGGTGTTTGTTACGAAACACACTGCCTTCTAAGATAAAGGCGTTTATCATTGAAGGGGCTAGTGGGAGAATAATAGATCTTGAAAAGTTCAAGAACCACAAAACACTATAAGTCAAATAAGAGGAACCTGTAGATAGACCTATTGTTGCACCACAAATCAATCGTAAAATCTGAATAATCAAGAAGATACCTAGGAGGTATGGATTCATCATAGATGATGATGGTGAGGTACACATCATAGAAGATGATGATCCAGAGTTACATTCGATGAGGTAAGACTTCTAGTTTGTACAAAAGGGTCAGTGGGAGCGTCGTGAAATTTCTAGTATTATATGTTGATATACTACGGATGAGGAATTACATACCAATGCTACAATCAGTAAAGATAAAGTTGTCTAAACATTCCTCCATGAATGATTTGGGAAGAGTATCATTATTGGGGATGCAAATCTATATAGATAGATTTAAAAGGATACTCAACTTAACCCAAGGAACGTATATTCATTTGATGCTAAAGTCGTTTAGCATGGCAAACTCCAAGAGATGTCTCATGTCGATGAGCTATGGAGTGTATCTCTCTTAATAGTCCCCACGCACTCACGAAAAGAGAGGTCGCATGGTGACTATCATGTATGCAATGAAATATCGAGACACGATGTTGATCGGTCGTATTACGGAGAAGTTCACTATGAGTCGGTGAAAAACATCTTAAAGTTCTTAACCAAGCACTAAAGATGTGAGCATACATGGTGGGTCCGAATTAAAACTAGAGGGCTTAACAGACTCGAAGTTTTTCGCACGGACCAAGATGATGAAAATCCACTTTAAGGTAAAGCGTTATCTTGAGCATTAGTGCGATTGAATTGGAAAGGTTCCAAATAGCAAAGAGTTCTTTGGTTTAGTAATAAAGACAAAGTATATAACTATAAATGAAGGCTGCAAGTTGATTGTTTGGATTAAAAGTTCAATACGTAACTAGGAATAGTTCTAAGTCTCATCTTGGATCTAAACATGTGTTGTGGCACTTTCATTTGATTATTAGAATCATTGAAAGATGGGAAATCACTATAGAGATAGTGGACTCTCATGAACAACATTACATATCCATTAACTAAAGCTTATCCAACAATGGGATAATCGTCACTTAGATAAGAAGAGTATGAGTTACCATGACGATTGGCTTTAGTGCAAGTGGGAGATTGAAAGTAGTATGCACACAAGCCAATCATGTTTGATGATAAAGCATATACTTTGTAACAATCTTATTCATTTATTAATAAAAGTATTAATTTATTAAAGGCTTTTAATTATCTACATGATCTTTGTTTTATAATATGTGATAAACCCATAGTTTTAAGCAATGCTTTTAGAATAATGATGATGATCATTCTAATGAGATCTAAATTCTTAGAAAGCTTAAAACTAAAATAGTTCCCAATCATTGGATTACTAAATTGGGGATTAGTGAATCCGGATAGATTGGTACATACGTTGTTTGCTCATTGGATGAGGATGATTGATCTCATGATCATTTGTGTGGAACACTAAAACAAGTATGTAGGTGCTTATTAGAGAATAAGTTCATTTGAACGTGGCTCGCTAAGGAATACCTAATGGAGTTTTATTTTCTGTCAATAGAATTCTGTAGTGATAGTAGTCTGTAATCCTTGGACTTGAGATCATCATAGTATCTTGTGTATGATGAGTTATACTTTGACTTATTCCTTAAGACCCTTAGGGTATATCAAAGGGTATGCTTGGGTATAATAAGTTGTACATGGAGATAATGTATGATCAATAAAGAATCTACCACTTCTAATAAAAGAAGAAAATGTCCTGTGATTCGATAAATGACAACCCAAGTAGTCCTTGGCCAAGGCGAAATGAAATTAGAAAGGAGTTTCTAATTTGCATTATTTGGAGTTGTGCATTTAAGAGTCGAAATACATATAATTAAATAAAATAAGACTTGACAGTAATTCCATGTCTTATATTTAATTGGGACATTGTATGGTGGAAGGATTGAATTGTGCGGTAACTATTTACTCAAAGGTTCTTTAATGATTAATGTTGAAATCTATATTATCTGGAAAGTCGTTGATCGCTAGGGAGGCTTATCCTATTGTAGAATAAATATTATTTAAATAAATTAATTGTTTAATTTATTTATTTAAATAAGATTAGAATTGTTCTAATTGATTTATTCACAACCGGTTTAATATGGAGAACCTAAAGGGTCACACCATAAAAGGAAGAATAATTATTTAAGAAGTTAATGGCATAATCGTAATAATATGTTATGTATATTTAATTTAATCTATGGTGATAGAATAAATTAAATAGCTTAATATTTATTATTTAATATTTTAGAAATATTAAATATAAATTAATAAGAGGAGTCTTATTAATATTATTACAATTATTATTATTTTAATTTCTAAAAGAGTTTAGGAATTAATTTAATATAAGTACTCTCATTTATTCCTAATTGGATTAGGAAGGAAAATTAGTTAAAGGAGTTTAATTAATTATCCCTAATAAGATTAGGGAGCCTAATTAATTAAAAAGAATTTAATTAATTAAATAAAACCCAATTTCTTAATTATTAAGGAGGTTGCCCACATCAATAAATAAGAGGAGTCTTATTATTGGTGGGATGGGTTGTTGATTTTTTCAACATACGTAATAATTCCAAGTTGTTGGGAGTATGCCTTTTCTATAGAGATAGAAAACTAGAGTTAGCCATAACACCCATCTTCTTGAATTTTATTCTTCCTTGGTGGATCACCTCTGAGGCCCAAACGCTTGGGTGGCTAACGTTGATCGAAAAGAAGGAACCAAACCCGGTGGATTCAAGATTGAACGCGAAAGGATTTGGAGGTGAACTTGTACCTGAGGAAGCTCGATCTTCAAGGGTATGATTTATTCTTTATCTTTTCGTTTAATTAATAATTATGCATAAAGGATGATCCGGGTTTTATGGTTTGTAAATAATTTTAAACTCTGATTTTACCACGCTTCCGCACTTTTTATGCAATTTGATTGCGTTATGAATATTACAAACCTAACAAAAACTTGTCTCTCCAATACCCAGTGCTCCAGCATGCCATCCACGAATCCTGTGGGAACCTGAAACATCAACAGGGTCATAGTATGCTGCAACAAATGATCTACGATCACCTTGTCTGATGGTGACATGCTGTCATACCACGATTGCATACCAGATGCCACTAATAATGGTGGGGTATGATCAATACGGCTAACTGTCGAAGAAGACATCTGTACTGGTCGTGTCATAAGACCATCCAGGGGTCAATGCTGAATATCTCTGGAAATACATACATATGCATAACATGATACATGCATTACAGGTAATAGATGGAAATATGATATAGGTAATGGAAAACTGTACATACAATCATAAGTATATCATCATGTGCATACATCGTCTCTGTACAGCTAAAAATACAGGGAAATGGGGCACAGACGCCCTACTATTAACAAAGGCCTATCAAAAGATATAGCGAGAATGGGGCACAGCCACCCAATAGCTAACAGAGGCCTATCAAAAGAGATAACGAGAATACACATCAGAAGAAGACAATGGCGTCAATATCCACATCATCAATCCTGTCCACCTAAGGTAACTCCTCCTGAGTCACTAGATCAATATCAACAGGATATCAAGCCTATATAGAGGAGGATCTGCACCGGTAAATCCAAATGGGTCATCTGAGGGGCCAGCGCCTGAGCTGGAAGGATCAAACGAATCTGCCTCTGTCGAATCTCTGCTCAAATGCCGGATAAAGAAATATGCCCGGTCCAAGCGCTGGGTCAAACTATCAATCTGTGTCACATGAGTCGGATCTCAGACACAGGCTAGCTAATCTGTCATCATCACGGATCCTGGAACCATATCCCCCATGAACTAAGTGGCGCGGGTCTGAGCTCTAATAGTGTGAGGGAACCATCAACGCTGGAACATCTTCTGAGTGCAGGGGCCCTCTGATAATGCAAAACTGTCAACCCCCAATAATGGGATATCAGTGATGGGTGACTGTGATACATGCCAATGACGCCTAACAGGAGACAAGATCGGCATACGAATCTCCCCTGTAGTGCTCCTAATAGCACGCTCTCCTAAATAGAGCTCCCATCCTCCATCTGTAAAGAGAGGAACTCTCCGGGTGGAAATCACGTACTCAACACCAGTCGGGTACCCATCCTCAAAACCGATGGCCAAGTGCTCCCCAGAATAGGGGATCCATGTAATAATATCAGTTGTCAACAACTCCAGCTGTAGGTGGCAATGAGTGAAACCCTCAGCTACAAGGACCTCCGCCAATATGGAATAATGTCATCGTCGTCCTCGTGGATAGGTATCTAAACCTAACACGCTCACAGGGCGCAAACATAGAAGCCTCTCATAGGCCCAAAACTGCCAACACAAAGGCAAACATCTGCAGTCAGTAAACACTCTTAACCTATACATGGGAAGCGACAAGAGAAATACTCACCAAAGCAAATGGGTAGAATCTAACCAAGCCTCGGTCAAACCACAATGGCGCATCGCATTCCCAACGGGGTTTCTAGCAGATCTCAAGAAGAGATCCCTGGCAAGGGTTACAACACAGACTCATGAAAATAAATCCCCAGCGGGGGTCACCACGCATTGTCATCCATTAATGTATATATCAATGAAGGTCAAGCAACCTTGACGTTATTCCAGCCGATGGTAAGTAAACCCATGGAGGCATCAAGAGCTATTCAATGATTATGTACTTTGGTATTCACATTCCCCAATGGATCCCTGACGGGGGTTACAACACATTTCAGCCGTTGACTCACACGTCAGCGAAGGTCAAGCAGCCTTGATAGTCTACCCCACATGGTTTTCATCTGTTGATTCATACATTGGTGAAGTACACATCAACGAAGGTTAGACATCATATGTTGTTGGTAGTAAATCCAACAAAACCTTGACATATCCTGTTGATACAAACTAGGAAACGGACATCATCATCGAGGTGGATCGATGATGGAATATGTTATACACATCCTCAAACAGACAAATCTGTATCCCCACAGATCTCTTACACGCAAGAGGCACCTCTTCAGAATCAAGTCTATATCAAGGATTAAGGACTTTGGTGATAGCCCCAACGTCAACATCCTAATAGATTTTGATCACACATCCAATCTGGTCATAGTTGATAATCCTCGGTAGAAGCTACAGGGAACCAGTCATCATCCCCAGCAAGTTAGGAAACAACCCCAGACACATGCATCATACATTTGCATCATGTTAGTTTTCAAGTGTCTAGGATTCTTTATCCTACCCATGCATTACATTGCACGAATATGATAAAGAGGGGCATCTGTAGACACTCAAAATTTTCTGCACACCTGTCACTGACATTGTAGGAGGGAATATTCATCTTTCAGAGATGACCCTAGAAGACAGCTCACATCCAGTCCGGATACTACCAGAAGTTCAGTTTCAACCCCGGAACACACATCGGGAGTAACCGTTCCAACCTCGGAGATAACCCCGAGGCATGCAGATCCAAAACTGGACTTTCCACCGGAGAAGATCGATTAATCTCGGAGATAACCCTGAGGTATCCAGTCTCAGTCCCAACACTGGAAATAGCAGCTACTAACCTTGGAGATAACCCCAAGGAATGCAATTCCAGTGATAACCCTAGAAATGCTTATTTTAAGTGCATGCAATCAGCTTCAATCTCGGCACTCACACTGAGGCACTCAGTACAAGACCTGAAAATAACACCGGGAAAACATGCACACCTTAGAGATGACACTGAGGACCTTCAACACTTGTAGCAGTCCAATCTCAACGATAACCCTGAGCAACGTCTGCTTTATCAGCCCAAACCGGCGATAACACCGGTGAGGGTCAAAGTCATCATCTCGCCACCTTAATGCCACATCACGTCGTCTCAACATCTCATACATACATTTCTACACTATAATGTCCCACAAGAATCAAGGAAACCCAATCCCGAGTGACTATTATGCAGGGTAACGGATGAATTTTGAAGCTTGAAAACCGGAGGGCACCGTCCCATCTTCCTGACTTCGTACAACCTCTACTCCCATGCCATTGCATAATTCTCGACAACAGCTGTCTGAAATAGGTCCTACATACCTCTGTCGGATGCCCAGATTGTAATTCTGAAAGTTCGAGCGGACATTACAGTGCCCACATACACGTACTGCGAGACGACGTGACCCGCGAAACTTGGGGAAACCCGGGTAGCCTCAAGTACACCTGCGGCTCCCTCCTCTATAAATAGAGGACTTGGGGTGGCCATTTGTAAGAGAAAAAAGGCGAGGAAGCCCTGTCAAATTTACTCTGTACTCTGTCTATACTGAGTGATTTCTCATTTTAAACACTTATGAGCTCACATATAACAACTTTTTTACCGGCGGGAGCCGAGTGTTCATCCCTTTAAAGATATAGAAGTCTTCTTTGGCAGTCCACTGTAAGCCTTCTCACACACTTTAAAGCCTTTCTCTTCATCTTTTCACACACCCTTCTTCACGTTGAGAGTCGTGTTGTGTGTGTTTGCCCAGACTTCGGTCCGTGGTTTTATTTCAGTTTGTATATACATATATATTTATATATATATATATATATATATATATATGTGTGGACTAACATTATCGAGTTATGCCTCGATTGAGCCTAGACTCCGGCCAGGAGCGTTTATTAGCTTTTGTATATATATACTTATATATATATGAACTGTGTATCGGACTTTGTTCGATGAGCCTAGACTTCAATCTGGAGCATTTATTGCTTTAATATATATTAACTGTGTGTTGGACTTTGTTCGATGAGCCTGAATTTTATATCCGGAGCGTTTATTTGCTTTTATATAAATATACTTATATATATGAACTGTTGTCGAACTCTGTTTGATGAGCCTGCATTTTATATCTAGTGCGTTTATTTCTTATATATATATATATATATATATATATATATATATATATATATATATATATATATTCTGTCCCACACCAGTTTACTTCTTGGTGGTTGATCACTTTTATAGCTTTCTTTACGTTTCGTCTTGCCTGGAGTTTACTTCATGGTAGTTGATCGCTTTTACAGCTTTATTTACATTTTGTCCCGCTTGAAGTTTCCTTCATGGTGGTTGATGGCTTTTATAGCTTTATTTACAATTTCTGATCCCCCATAGAGGTGATTCGCGGTGGCTGATCATGTCTATATATATATATATTTACATCTTTTATATATATACTTGCTTACTGCTTTCACACAAATTACAGCATCATGTGAGCCTAGGAATCATGTGATCATAGATTCAGCCTATTGGATCTAGATTCGGTTCTCGTGATGGACCTTTTTCAGCTGTAAGTAGCTTATAAATTTATCTGTGATGTCTGAATTTCCTCATATGGTTTTCATACCCACGAGAAAGCCGGCATTATTTTGCACTTTATTTTCTTATAGATGCTTCGCATCTCGGAAATAAAATCAATCAAGCCAAACACTTAATAAAATGAAAGTGTAAAAGGTCTCAATTACTATTGAGCATTAGGGTTTGAAAAAACTGAAAGTAGTATGCATACAAGCCAATCATGTTTGATGATAAAGCATATACTTTGTAACAATCTTATTCATTTATTAATAAAAAGTATTAATTTATTAAAGGCTTTTAATTATCTACATGATGTTGTTTTATAATATGTGATAAACCCATAGTTTTAAGCAATGCTTTTAGAATAATGATGATGATCATTCTAATGAGATCTAAATTCTTAGAAATCTTCAAACTAAAATAGTTCCCAATCATTGGATTACTAAATTGGGATTAGTATATCCGGATAGATTGGGTACATATCGCTACTTGCTCATTGGATGAGGATGATTGATCTCATGATCATTTGTGTGGAGACACTAAAGCAAGTATGTAGGTGCTTATTAGAGAATAAGTTCAATCTTTGAGCGTTGGCTCGCTAAGGAATACCTAATGGAGTTTTACTTGCCTGTCGATAGGAATTCTGTAGTGATAGTAATCTAAGTGATCCTTGGACTTGAGATCATCATAGTATCTTGTGTATGATGAGTTATACTTTGACTTATTCCTTAAGACCCTTAGGGTATATCAAAGGGTATGCTTGGGTATAATAAGTTGTATACGTGGAGATAATGTATGATCAATAAAGAATCTACCACTTTTAATAAAGAAGAGAAATGTCTATGTGATTCGATAAATGACAACCTAGTAGTAGTCCTTGGCGGCGAGAATGAAATTAGAAAGGAGTTTCTAATTTGCATTATTTGGTGTTGTGCATTTAAGAGTCGAAATACATATAATTAAATAAAATAAGACTTGATGTAAATTCCATGTCTTATATTTAATTGGGACATTGTATGGTGGAAGGATTGAATTATGCAGTAACTATTTACTCAAAGGTTCTTTTATGATTAATGTTGAAATCTATATTATCTCGGAAAGTCGTTGATCGCTAGGGGAGGCTTATCCTATTGTAGAATAAATATTATTTATTTAAATAAATTAATTGTTTAATTTATTTATTTAAATAAGATTAGAATTGTTCTAATTGATTTATTCACAACCTTTTTAATATGGAGAACCTAAAGGGTCACACCATAAAAGGAAGAATAATTATTTAAGAAGTTAATGGCATAATCGTAATAATATGTTATGTATATTTAATTTAATCTATGGTGATAGAATAAATTAAATAGCTTAATATTATTATTTAATATTTTAGAAATATTAAATATAAATTAATAAGAGGAGTCTTATTAATATTATTACAATTATTATTATTTTAATTTCTAAAAGAGTTTAGGAATTAATTTAATATAAGTACTCTCATTTATTCCTAATTGGATTAGGAAGGAAAATTAGTTAAAGGAGTTTAATTAATTATCCCTAATAAGATTAGGGAGCTTAATTAATTAAAAGAATTTAATTAATTAAAACCCAATTCCTTAATTGTTAAGGTGGGTTGCCCACATCTATAAATAAGAGGAGTCTTATTATGGGTGATGGGGTTGTTGACTTTTATAACATACTGACATAATTCCAATTTGTTGGAAGTACGTTCTTTTCTATAGAGATGAAAACTAGGGGTTGAGCCAATACCCCTTCTTCTTGAATCTTTATTTTTCTTGGTGGATCACCTCTAGAGGCCAAACATATGGGTGGCTAACGTTGATCGAAGGAAGGAACCAAACCCGGTGGATTCAAGTTGAGCGCGAAAGGATTTGGAGGTGAACTTGTACTGGGAAGCTCGATCTTCAAGGGTATGATTTTATTCTTTATCTTTTCGTTTAATTAATAATTGTGCATAAAGGGTGATCCGGGTATATGGTTTGTAAATTTTTAAACTCTGATTTTACACGTTTTCGCATTTTTATGCAATTTGATTGCCTTTCTTGAATATTACAAACCTAACAATGGCATCAGAGCCAAACCTTTATGCAAATTATTAATTATTTTATTTGATATGTATATTGATATGTGTTAGAACAATTTAATTGGGCATAATTTTATTGTATAAAATTTATTTAAAAAAAAAAAAAATTGCCGGTTTTATATATCAACCATGCTGCCGTTTTATTTTATATATATCATATCTGATATAACCATAATATAATTCACGGAAATCAAGGCAACAATTAACGGGGTTTGATTACACGGATTTCAAGCGGTATATGTTTTAGAATAATCCTAGCATACTGGATTTGCTAAGGGATTCACAAAAGTAACGGTGCTGCTTCTCTGGCGGCTCAATAGCATGGCATGTCAAAACAAGTTAAAAAAAAAAAAAAAGGATACATGCGTTTTTGTTGAAAAGGGCAACCACGTGAATCCTCTCTCTTTTTTTTAAGGAAGCCAGGAAGGAACGGATTCTAGATATATATATATATATATTATTATATATACGCTTAATATATATATAAATATATATATATATATATATATATATTATTCTTACTTATTTTATAATTAAAATAAAAAGTTTATTTTAATCTTAAAATAAAAGGTTTATTTTAATATTAAAATATAAAGTTTATTTTAATTTTAAAATTAAATTTCATCTTAACTAATTAGAGTTGGAATTGGATTTCATGATAACTAATTGGAGTTGAAATTGGATTTTATTTTTCAAAAAATAAAAGAGTTTATTTGTGAATATGAAAGAGAATCCTAATATCCTTAAATAAAGGAGTTTATTTAAATATGAAATAAGATTTCATATTATTCAAAATAAAGAAGTTTATTTGTGAATAGGAAAGAGTATCTGTGTTTCCTTTAATAAAGGAGTTATTTTTTTTATATATGTAATTGGATTCCATAATTAATTAAAATAAAGGAGTTTATTTTGATTAATGATTTTGATTAAAATAAAATAGTTTATTTTATTCAAAATTGGATAAATTAAAATAAAATAGTTTTATTTTGATTTAAATTTGGATTAAAATAAAGGAGTTTATTTTGATTCAAAATTAGATTTTATACTAACTAAATTTGCCCATTAAATGATATCAATATATATATTAAATGTTTATTATTCATAAGATGAATGTTATTTATTGATGCGTATGGTGATGTGTATGATAATAAATGGGATTGATTATGGACTATTGACCAATATGATTGGATTTTATTTTAGTTGGATGCATGAATGTATGAGTTTTTATTAAATGGGGTCTACGTCACCTCGCCTTCTCTAATTTTTTCTTAATGTAAATTCTATCTCCTCCTATGTACTTCCCCTTGATCACGATCAAGGTTTCTATTTATTTTAAATAGTTTTGTAATAGGAATAATTAGAATTATTTTGAAAAATTGGAGATCAAGGAGCAAGGAGCTTGAAGACCCGTTTGTAATGGAGCCGGGTTTAAATGTAATAGTTATATTTAAATATTAATTCTTGCACCCCAGGGTTTGACCTTTTGGTTCACTTGGTGGCTCTAGTGAACCAAACTAGAATAAAAGTCCATAATCAATCCGGGTAGAATATAGTATTCTATATGTGCATGCTTATACTATATATATTATATATTATGCAAACATGCTTCGCATGTTCATTAATATGACACGTATTTTATATATATATATGTAATGTACAGCTTAACAAGATGAGACAAATTAATAACAAACCTCTCAATTTATTATATTAAGTCCTAAGCGTTCAAAGATATTTGGAATATCGAACGTTAGCCTTCTAGCATGATAAAATTAATAGAGTATTAAATATTTAATATGAGTTTGTTGTGTCACCACAAGGCAAGTATTAAGTATTTAAGATGTTAATTTATCACATTTGATGCTTATAAAGAAAATTGAACAATATTGTTTTGTTGTGTCACCACAAGGATGATATTTTTTTCTTTTTTGAATATATGGAGTGCTAGGTCGGACTTAACTTGGATAATTTTGATTCTGGATGTGCCACCACTTGATCAAAATAATCTAAGAGGCAAAAGAAAAGGAGTTGCATAGTTGATGTAATTGACAAAAGTTGTCTACCTATTTATTTATATATAGTTTGTTGTGTCACCACAAGGCTATATACATTTGAAATGGGATCCTTATTCTCACTAGCAAATATTTAATTAGATTTTGCCAAACTATATAAGTGAGGTAATATAGTTTGAAGAAAATAGTGGGAGATACCAATTTAAAACAAGACCTAATTTATTTTGGTAATTAATAAAAGAATGTATGTTAAAATGTTGTTAATTACAAATTCATTTACAAAATTTTACAATGTCTAAAATTACTATCACTACAAAGCATATTAGATGCTAAATTAACCAGACCGAATTAAATGGATTGGTTAAGGAATTTGAGAATAGTTCTCATAGCTGAAAAGCTATCTTATGTCCTTAATATGCCTATCCCTGCAATGGTTGCAGACAATGCCTCTGAGGAAGAGATTGCTACTTTTAGAAAGTGGCAAGATGATGCACGATTAGCTCAATGCATCATGCTCGCATCCATGAGTAACGAGCTTGAAATACGGCATGAAACTATGGATGCTCTACTATATTCACCGCACATCAAGTAGTTGATGGTGAGGAAAGTGGACCGATAGATATCGTATATATCTAAGGAGCTCTTCCGATCTAGAATGGCCAATAGCACTATAGTATGCATAAAAAGTTCTTAACATAATCAATTTGATTGATCAATTAGGACAACTGGTTTTGTCATGGATGGAGAGTTGAGCCAAAATTTGATCTTGCACTCACTCCGGACTCCTTTCACAATTGTTGTGAATTTTTCATATGAACAAGCTAGATATCGACTTTCACGATTTGCTTAACATGTTGTTGAAAAATGTTGAGAGTCACTTTCAACCAAGAAAGATAAAGTCTTCTTGGTAGGGGCCAAAGGATCTTCCGAAAAGAAGAACGATTCAAAGAAGGTAAATAGAAAGGCGTAAACAAAGGATAATAAGAGCAAAAGCGTCACGGATAGCATAGGAGTTTACTTCCCTTTGCAATAAGCATGGACATTGGAAAGAAAACTAAAGAAGCAGCACCTTACGTTGCTAACCAAAGAAGCTTAATGAAGTTTAGATTACAAATACAATTTTGTTCATGATTGAAATAAATTTTCTTTAAGTCGAGGTTCTACTTGGGTATTGGATACCGACTTTGGTTATCATAAATATAGATTTATGAAAGGACCAAACAGTAGAAAAGCTAAACAAATATAAGTAATCCTATGTGTGGGAAATGAAGCAAAGGTTGCAACATTAGCCATAGAAACTTATAGTTTAAAGATTGCTTACGGGCAAATCTATTAAGTCGATAAGTTGTTATTGTATTCTAGTTCTCGTTGAAAACATTATTTCCATTTTATTGTTGAACAATGAAATCTTTGGTATTATATTTAAGAACAATTGTTGTTCTATTTATAATAATAATGTTTTGTATAGAATGAAATATTACTTAATAGATTTTGTATACTGACTTACGTGAAAAATTATTTTGTAAATTGAACAAACTAGTATAAGAAAAGGAGATGATCATTCAAAGAGTTGAATGTATGTATTTGTTGAAATACAAGTGTGAATTATTTGAAAGGTTCAAAGAATTCAGAAGTGAAACAAATTGGCAATGTATTAAGATTCTTTGATTAGATCAAGGAATAAATACTTGTGCAATAAGTTTCTGGATCATCTCAAATGGTTTTCTCATAATGGACACATCCTGATACGCAATAATTGATTGATGTATCTGAAAGGAAAAATCATACCTTGTTGGACATGGTACGGTCCATAATGATTTTACCGACATTCCAGTATCCTTCTAGGATCATGTCCTAGAAATGGCTGCATATCTATGAAAAGGTAACCTCAAAATCAAGCCCCAAGACTCCATAAAAGTTATGGACAGGGAGGATTCATAATCTTAAGTATGTTAAGATAAGGGGTTGTCCAACTTATGTGAAAAGGTTTGAAGGATAAGCTTGGGACAAGATTTGACATGTATGATTTTGTGGGACATCCTAAAGTAAGTTTAGGGTATATGTTCTATAATTCTACTTAGCAAAAAGGTGTTTGTTACTGAAACACGCTTCCTTCTAAGATAAAGGTGTTTATCATTAAAAGGGGGCTAGTGGGAGGATTATAGATCTTGAAGAGTTCATGATCCACAAAACACTATATCGTCAAATAAGAGGAACACAGAGATAGACCTATTGTACCACAAACCCGAATCATAAATCGGAATAATCACCAGAAGATACCTAGGAGGTATGGATTCATCATGGATGATGATGATGAGGTACACATCATAGAAGATGATGATCCAGATTCATACTGATGAGGTAAGAGTTCTAGAGTGTACAAAAAAGGTCGATGGGAGCGTCGTGAAATTTCTAGTATTATATGTTGATATACTACGGATGAGGAATTACATACCAAAGCTATAATCGGTAAAGATAAAGTTGTCTAAACATTCCTCTATGAATGATTTGGAAGAGTATCTTAATTGGGGATATAAATCTATATAAATAGATTTAAGAGGATGCTCAACTTAACCCAAGGAATGTATATTCATTTGATGCTAAAGTCGTTTAGCATGGCAAGCTCCAAGAGATGTTTCATGTTGATGAGCCATGGAGTGTATCTCTTAATAGTCCCCACGACTCACTGAAAGAGAGGTCGCATGAGTGACAATCATGTATGCAATGAAATGTACGAGACCCGATGTTGATCACCATATTGCGGAGAAGTTCACTATGAGTCGGTGAAAACATCTTAAAGTGCTTAATCGGCACTAAGGATGTGATCATATTCATGGTGGGTCTAAATTAAAACTAGAGGGCTTAATGGACTCAAGTTTTTCAAATGCACCAAGATGATGAGAAAATCCACTTTAAGGTAAAAGCGTTATCTTGAGCGATTAGGTGCGATGAATTGGAAAGGTTCCAAATAGCAAAAGAGTTATTGGTTTAGTGATAAAGACAAAGTATATAGCTATAAATGAAGCTGCAAGTTGATTGTTTGGATTATAAGTTCATTACAGAACTAGGAATAGTTCCTAAGTCTCATCTTGGATCTAAACATGTGTTGTGGCACTTTCATTTGATTATTAGAATCATTGAAAGATGGGAAATCACTATAGAGATAGTGGACTCTCATGAACAACATTACATATCCATTAACTAAAGCTTATCCAACAGCAGGATAATCGTCACTTAGAGAAGAAGAGTATGAGATACCATGACGATTGGCTTTAGTGCAAATGGGAGATTGAAAGTAGTATGCATACAAGCCAATCATGTTTGATGATAAAGCATATACTTTGTAACAATCTTATTCATTTATTAATAAAAAGTATTAATTTATTAAAGGCTTTTAATTATCTACATGATGCTGTTTTATAATATGTGATAAACCCATAGTTTTAAGCAATGCTTTTAGAATAATGATGATGATCATTCTAATGAGATCTAAATTCTTAGAAAGCTTAAAACTAAAATAGTTCCCAATCATTGGATTACTAAATTGGGGATTAGTAAATCCGGATATATTAATACATACGTTGCTTGCTCATTGGATGAGGATGATTGATCTCATGATCATTTGTGTGGAACACTAAAGCAAGTATGTAGGTGCTTATTAGAGAATAAGTTCATTTGAACGTGGCTCGCTAAGGAATACCTAATGGAGTTTTACTTGTCTGCATCAATAGGAATTCTGTAGTGATAGTAGTCTAGTGATCCTTGGACTTGAGATCATCATAGTATCTTGTGTATGATGAGTTATACTTTGACTTATTCCTTGAGACCCTTAGGGTATATCAAAGGGTATGCTTGGGTATAATAAGTTGTATATGGAGATAATGTATGATCAATAAAGAATCTACCACTTCTAATAAAAGAAGAAAATGTCCTATGTGATTCGATAAATGACAACCTAGTAGTCCTTGGCGGCGAGAATGAAATTAGAAAGGAGTTTCTAATTTGCATTATTTGGTGTTGTGCATTTAAGAGTCAAAATATATATAATTAAATAAAATAAGACTTGTGAAATTCCATGTCTTATATTTAATTGGGACATTGTATGGTGGAAGGATTGAATTGTCATTTGGTAACTATTTACTCAAAGGTTCTTTCATGATTAATGTTGAAATCTATATTATCTAGAAAGTCGTTGATCGCTAGGGAGGCTTATCCCTATTGTAGAATAAATATTATTTATTTAAATAAATTAATTGTTTAATTTATTTATTTAAATAAGATTAGAATTGTTCTAATTGATTTATTAACAACCGGTTTAATATGGAGAACCTAAAGGGTCACACCATAAAAGGAAGAATAATTATTTAAGAAGTTAATGGCATAATCGTAATAATATGTTATGTATATTTAATTTAATCTATGGTGATAGAATAAATTAAATAGCTTAATATTTATTATTTAATATTTTAAAAATATTAAATATAAATTAATAAGAGGAGTCTTATTAATATTATTACAATTATTATTATTTTAATTTCTAAAAGAGTTTAGGAATTAATTTAATATAAGTACTCTCATTTATTCCTAATTGGATTAGGAAGGAAAATTAGTTAAAGGAGTTTAATTAATTATCCCTAATAAGATTAGGGAGCTTAATTAATTAAAAGAATTTAATTAATTAAAACCCAATTCCTTAATTGTTAAGGTGGGTTGCCCACATCTATAAATAAGAGGAGTCTTATTATGGGTGATGGGGGTTGTTGACTTTTATAACATACGACATAATTCCAATTTGTTGGAGAGTACGTTCTTTTCTATAGAGATAGAAAACTAGGGTTGAGCCAATACCCCTTCTTCTTGAATCTTTATTTTTCTTGGTGGATCACCTCTAGAGGCCAAACATATGGGTGGCTAACGTTGATCAAAGGAAGGAACCAAACCCGATGGATTCAAGTTGAACGCGAAAGGATTTGGAGGTGAACTTGTACCTGAGGAAGCTCGATCTTCAAGGGTATGATTTTATTCTTTATCTTTTCGTTTAATTAATAATTGTGCATAAAGGGTGATCCGGGTATATGGTTTGTAAATTTTTAAATTCTGATTTTACACGTTTCCGCATTTTTATGCAATTTGATTGCCTTTCTTGAATATTACAAACCTAACAAAAACATCTTTTATAAAACGTCACTGCCATATCTTGCTAAAAATTGAATTTTATATAAATTCAAACCCTGTGTATATAGGTGCGAACGAGGCCTCGCGCTGCTTCTAAATAATTAGCACATTAACCCACACACACACACACATTTAGATAACAGTTTCTTAAAAAGTTGCGGTCACCGTGGTAACACGGATGTCGGGGGGTGCCTAACACCTTCCCTCCGCATAATCAAGTCCCCGGACCCTAATGAATCTCAATTTCACCAACCCGTTTAACAGTGTCACATCACTGGGTTAATGTTCAAACCTTTTCTCGGTTGTGTTGGTACAACCATTTAAAAAACAAACCGGCGACTCTTAACAGTCCATCATCGACATTATACATGTCACACCTTTTTCACTTGTTTTTTCAAACAAATCTCACCTAACATGAGAACACCAAAGAAAAAGTAACGAAAAGGGACATCTAAAAATCCCAACGTTGACAATAACTTTGCTCGATAAAGTTAAGGAGGCTCAACTTCAGGACGAAGAATATGAAAAGGTGAAAAAGAAGATATCTGAAGGAACCAAACCGAGATTCCAGTTAGATAGTGAGGGATTACTGAGATTTGAGAGTAGAATTTGGGTACTGCCAGTGCTAGAGATTAAGGAAGACATTTTAAGCGAGGCTCATAGCTCACGATATTCGATTCACCCTAGTAGTACCAGCATGTACCAAGATCTTCGACAACATTTTTGGTGGCCAAATTTGAAATGATGTTGCAGAGTGTGTTGCCAAATGTCTGACATGTCAAAAAGTGAAAACAGAACATCAGAGGCTGAGTGGGTTGCTACAACCGTTGGAAATCCCAGAATGGAAATGGGAATATATTATGATGGATTTTGTGGTTGGCCTTCCGATAACTCCGAAAGGCTATGACGCAGTATGGGTTATCGTTGTCCAACTGACAAAATCCACACATTTTCTTCCGATCAGAATCAAATTTAACTTAGACCAGTTGGCAAAATTATATATAAAAGAGATTGTTTCGAGACACAGAGTTCCGATGTCAATTATTTTTGATAAGGATCTGCGCTTTACATCGAACTTCTATAGGAATGCATGGGTACGTAGTTGAGAATGAGTACGACATATCACCCTCAAACAGATGGGCAGAGTGAAAGAACGATTTAGACATTAGAATATATGTTAAGAGCTTTCATAATGGACTTTAAAGGAAATTGGGATGATCATCTACTGCTCGTAGAGTTCAACTACAACAACAGTTACCACGCTAGCATAGGCATGCCGCCTTATGAAGCGTTGTACGATAAAAAGTGTAAAACTCTGCTATACTAGGATGAAGTTGGTGAGAGATAATTACTAGGTCTAGAACTGGTACAACAGATAACATAGATAGTCAAAGTGATCCGAACAAGACTGGTAGCAACTAAAGATAGACAGAAGAAATACGCCGATCCACACTGTAAAAATGTTGAGTTCGAATCGGGTAAATATGTGTTTCTAAACGTTTCTCCCTGGAAAGGAAACATCAGGTTTAGAAAGAAAGGGAAATTAAACCCAAGGTTCATTGGACCCTTTGAAGTACTGCGAAGGATTGGAGAAGTTGTGTATGAGGTAGTCTTACCTCCAACACTCGAGAATGTCCACAACGTCTTCCATGTTTTAGTTTTACGACCCTAAAAACCCGATTACAAGCATGTGATTGAATATGAACCCCTACATTTTGAGAAAGACTTAACCTATGAAGAAATTCCTGTTCAGATTGTTGACAGAAAAGAACAAGTTCTCAGAAATAAAGTAATACCTTCTATTAAGGTAATTTAGAGGAACCACAATGTTGAAGAAGCTACGTGAGAACTCAAAGAGAATATGATGAAGAATTATCTTTATTTATTTACTTAATTTGTGTGTAAGCGATTCTGGGGACAAAATCTTTGTAAGGGGGGGGAGAAAATGTAACGGGACGAATTAATTGAGTCTTGATTCTGGGGACAATATCCTTTTAAGGGGGGAAAGATGTGACGAACGAGATTTTGTAATCTAATTTAAATATTTAGTGAATTAAATAGATATTTTTTGATAATTTAATTATTGGATTAAATAATTAATTGATGAATTTGTGGTAGATTAATTTAATTATATGTGTTATATTGATTAAATTAATGTGGAGAATTTTATTATTCAGAGTATGTGTGACGCCCCCAAAAGCGGTATACATCACCTATTCTGAGTCTCCAAATACATGGTACATAATATAAATACAATCTTAATTATACAACAAGAGAGCTGTGAGTTTAAATACAAATAATGTCTTCTAGACAATATCCACTCTTAGAATGAGTCCTCATTACATTTATTGTCACACTATTTAACAGAATAGTGAGGACTACTAGCTAATTCTATCATCCGGACCATCATTCCATTTCCCGACTCGTCCCAACTACGTTCTCATTTCCTAAAGAGAACAGTGAAAGAAAGGGTGAGCTCAACTAGCCCAGTAAGAAATATTATGACTAAGATAATGCAGAATAAATTATCATTAGCCTTAAACAGTGTTAAACTGATACAATATAACAAACATCAAGTTTAACTACAGCGGAACAAGCAATCCATTGAAAGAGTCAAGTAGAGAATAAAATCTACTATCTTTTATGATTTAAAAGGTTTTTCATCAATTTTATCACTGAGACTCAGCTTAATAAATAATCCACATCATCGAATCACCCCCTGACTCTGACCAGGATATTCTTTAGTATCACGACCACAAATTATCCATGCACTACGGGCCAAGGACATTCGTGTATTCATCAATGGCCATGATGATGCCAACAACGGTCCATCAATGCACTACGGGCCAATGAGGACTTTTACCACATCATTTATAACATTACGGTCATGATTACACCGAATAATCCATGGTCATAATCATACCAAGTCCATCTATGCACTACAGGCCACAGATGACTTTCAAAAAATATAAACATGAGGATGATGACAATGATATAAGAATTCAATAAAACAAGTTCAGAATTAATTTATTCAGGAACTAATAACGTCCAAATTGTTAACATGATACTTCTTTGTAGAGTAAAATTCAAGAATGCTCAGAAGAATATTTCCATGAAAAGATACTGGATGAAGCGCAAATATCAAGAATATTCCACTAATTTCATGGACTATAGAAGTTAAAACTTTAACCAACTAAGTATAATAAGGAATGGAATAACAAAAGAAATCACCAGGCATGCGAAAACCAGAATATCTTTTTTGAAACCGGAAGTAAACTATGGAATAGCTAGTGAAAACGAAAGCGAGAGACATCGTCTTGGCTGTTATGCGTCTTGTACTGATCTGGTAACTGTCCTAGGGGAGTAGGAGCGGTAGTGATGGAAGTGGTGCATCGAGAAATCGGAGAAAGGACAGTCCCTAGCGGTGAATCGGAGAATTCATTCAACTACTAAAACTATCCCGTCAGTCAGAGGGAAGCAAGAGTGCCCATATAAAAGGGGAAAATCATTAGTTCTACTGCACGACAGCAGTGAGTTATTCCATAGAATAATAATTAATTAAACCAGTCCCAAGCGTAAAAAGCGCATGTGAGGGATATTCAGCAGAATAATAACGAATGGAATAACAGAAGAATTTCACCTAGTATAGGGTAGCCCACGTATACAGGTTATTCCAACAGAATAATAAATAATAGAATAACAGAAGTTCTCTTCATGAATACAAAAGAAATAATACTCCTTACTTTAAGAAGAAGAGTACTGGATATATGAGTAGTGAAGTAGCAGAACACTTTTCTTCTTTCTCTCTATAGTTTCTCTCTCTCTAGAGTTTCAATGAATTCATAAGAAATTATGAAGGAATGAGCTTCTATTTATAGAAGAATGGACTGCATAGTAACTAATCCATGAACGGTCCAGATTGATTTACTTTTAATTGAACGGTCCATAATTAAAGCAAATTTTTTTAAATAAAATATAATATATTAAATATATGTATTATATATATAACATGTGCAAGAAAAAAATCACGTGGAAGACACATGAATTCATCTTACTCCCTCTGTCTCAATTTTCAAACTTATATATATATATATATATATATATATAATATACATAATAATACTCCTCCCGTCCACCCTAATTCCCCCCCACCCACCTTCCATTAACAATATTATATATATGTATATATAATACTTATATATATATATATATATATATATATATATATATATTCATATATATATATATAAAACGAAAACTGAGATAACTTCTACCGACAATTTTTTAAAAATGGGAAAGTGGGGGGTCCAAATAATAAGTAAACATTTACATCAAATACTTCATAAAATCCCCTCAATATTTTTAACAACATTTATCATCATTATTCTAATTCACAATATTAATCGACCAGGTCGTTCCTAGGAAAGATGGAACTTTTCAATAAGGATTTCTCCACATTGGCATGCAATTAGGTGACCAAACCTCTCCTTGACAGAACTTCTAGACATCGTTAATATTGCAAATAATAATATTAATAACTTTGTCATCTCAATTATTGATTATAAAATATTGACAATAATTGAATCAAATAATGTGAGATACTATGCAGCAATTACTGTAACAATAATTGAACAAAACTTAGTGACTTCTCATGTAAGCATCAATAATCAATACCGGTAATACTTCTTGTGCAACCTACGCGTATTCATCGTATTTTTTAACAAGGTGTTTCAACAGCTTAACGAGTAAAACTTCCGCCGTTATTTTCATAAAATATTTTTTGTCGTTTTCTCAATCCGAAATAATAATTACATTAGGGGTCCACCAATGGTTGTGAATTTTGTACGAATATTCCCTGTTAAAACGAATATTCCCCGACCAATCAAATATTATATAACAACTTGCGTACTTTGCAAAATTTATAAATATTACCCATAACTATAACATTATATCAAATTCATTCCATAATATTCAAAAATGATATTTATAGAAAATTCATCTTTATTCATAAAAGTTGGGGTCTTACAATCTCCCCTTCTTATGAAATTTCGCCCTCGAAATTAGGGTACGTACCTGGTATGTCAAAGAGGTAAGGATACCTTGATTTCATTTTAGATTCTAACTCCCAGGTCATTTCCTCAACACTGTGGTTCCTCCATAAAATTTTAACTTGAGGTATAATCTTGGAGCGTAGAATATGTTCTTCTTATCCAAGATTTGAACAGGAACCTCTTCATACGTTAAATCTTCCACTATTTCGTCCGGTTCTAACTCAATAATGTGGTTCGGGTCTTCCACGTATTTATGTAACATGGATATGTGAAAAATGTTATGAACATGAAACATACTTGGCGGTAAAGCGAGTTTATAGGCCACAGTTCCTACTCGATCGAGGATTAAAAATGGGCCAATGAATCGAGAATTGAGCTTTCCTCTCTTTCCAAATCTCGTAACTCCTTTCCATGGAGCAACACGTAACAACACATGATCTCCAATATCGAATTCCACATCCTTTCGATGAAGATCAGCATAACTCTTTTGTCGATCTTGTGAGGTTTTTATACGCTGCCGGATCGTTTGAATCTTTTCTGTAGTCATACGCACCAACTCTAGTCCCAACAACGTTGCTTCACCTACCTCATCCCAGCATACTGGAGAACAACACTTTCTTCCATATAACGTCTCAAATGGAGCCATGCCAATACTTGTCTGATAACTGTTGTTGTAGGAAAACTCCACCAATGGTAAGAACTTGTCCCAACTTCCCTTGAAGTTAAGGACACAGAGTCTTAATAAATCTTCAAGAGTTTGAATAGTCCTCTCCAACTGCCCATCCGTCTGAGGATGATACGTCAAACTAAATCGTAAATCTGTGCCTATAGATTTTTGCAAACTAACCCAAAACCTTGAAGTGAATCTTGGGTCTCGATCAGAAACTATGGATACTGGCATACCATGCAGTCTTACAATCTCGTTTATGTACATACGAGTAAGGCGTTCAAGTGTATAAGTTTCTCGTATTGGTAAGAAGTGAGCAGACTTGGTCAATCTATCAATAATGACCCAAATTGCATCTATGCCTTGGGAAACCTTGGGAAGACCAGTAACGAAATCCATGGTAATGTGCTCCCACTTCCATTCTGGAATTTCAAGTGGTTGCAATGGACCTTTTGGTACTTGATGCTCCGACTTGACTCGTTGACAAGTTAGACACCTTGAGATAAACAGTGCTATCTCTTTCTTCATATTGCTCCACCAAAATGTATGACGAAGATCATGATACATTTTGGTACTCCCAGGATGGATTGCAAACGGTGTGTTGTGCGCCTCCATCATGATTTTATACTTTAAATCAGGGTCGTTAGGAACACAAAGTCTGGAGTTGACTCGAAGTATTCCTTCTTCATCGATTCTTGCTTCCGGCATAGCACTTTCTTGCACTTTCTTCCTCATACGCATCAGCTCCGGATCTCTAACTTGAGCAACTTTAACTTTATCAATTAAAGTCGGTTCTACTCGTATATTCGCCATCATCACGTGGGTCCATAGAGTATTTATCTCTATCTCCATCCTTTGCAAGTCACACAAAATGGGCCTTTGCGTTGACAATATCGCACTCGTACCCGCATATGATCTTCTACTCAATGCGTCAGCTACCACGTTTGTTTTTCCAAGATGGTATTGGATGGTATGATCATAATCTTTCAACAGTTCAAGCCAACGTCGTTGTCGCATGTTGAGTTCCTTTTGAGTGAAGAAATATTTGAGACTTTTATGATCCGTAAAGATCTCCACTTTCTCCCCATACAAGTAATGCCTCCAAATCTTTAGTGCGAAAACAACAGCTGCCAACTCTAGATCATGAGTAGGATAATTCCTCTCATATTCTTTGAGTTAATCGTAAGGCATATCTTCTAACTTTCCCATGTTGCATGAGAACACATCCTAAACCTTTGCTCAAGCATCATCAGATATGACAAATCCTCCGAACCGGATGGTATTGTCGAGCAGTCTTGAAATGAGTCTCCTCTTGAGTCCTTGAAAACTCTTCTCACATTCCTCGCTCTAACCGAACTTTGTATCTTTCCGAGTCAGTTGAGTTATTGGAGTAGCGATTCGAGAAAATCCTTCCACGAATCTCCGATAATAACCAGCTAAACCGAGAAAGCTACGTACTTTGGTCACTGATTTAGGTTGCTCCCATCTTTGAATAGCTTCAATCTTTCTTTGGGTCAATGATATTCCATGACTTGATACCACATGCCCAAGGAATGCTACTTCCTCAAGCCAGAACTCGCATTTCTTCAACTTGGCATAAATCTTATATTCACGAAGCTTTTGGAGTATCAGCCTCAAGTGTTGCTCATGATCTTCACGGCTTTTGGAATAAATAAGGATGTCATCAATAAAGACGACCATAAAGTGATCCAAATATTCCTTGAATACTCAGTTCATCATATCCATGAAGGCAGCAGGAGCATTAGTCAATCCAACGGACATGACTAGGAATTCATAATGCACGTACCAAGTTCTGAAAGCCGTCTTTGGAATGTTATCGGTTCTAATCTTCAATTGGTGATATCCAGAATGAAGATCAATTTTTGAAAAGAATTTGGCTCCTTGCAACTGGTCAAACAGGTCATCAATACGTGGCAATTGGTACCTATTTTTTGATGGTGACATGATTCAACTCCCGATAATCAATACAAAGTCGCATACTCCCATCTTTCTTCTTAACGAATAGAACAGGAGCATCCCAAGGAGATGTACTAGGATGAATGAAACCAATATCTAACAATTCTTGCAATTGGGTTTTTAACTCCTGAAGTTCAATAGGATCCATTCGATATGGGGCTTTGGAAATGGGTTTTATACTGGGTTCAAGGTCGATACAAAATTCAATTTCACGCTCTAGGGGTAGGCCATGAAGTTCTTCAGGGAATACGTCAGGGAATTTATTAACAATAGAAATATCATTCAAAACTGACGTATTTTTGTTTAGATCTGTGACATGAGCTAAGAAAGCTTGACATCCATTTTTTAATAAACGAATAGCTTTATTGCTTGAGATGACAGTGATTGATTTTAATGGTTTGGTTGCTTGAATTCGCATAATAGGTTGGTTAGGAATATGAAAGCTAACAACCTTACGAAAATAATCAATTTTTGCATGATTAGTAGTTAACCAATCAATCCCTAGAATCACAACAAATGCAAGTATTTTTAATGAAATAAGATCTACAGGTAATGTGAGGGTACCGATTTGAACCAAACAAGACTTATAAACAGTGGATGTAATGAAGGTTTCTCCCAACGGAGTTTCCACAGATAAGTCAAAGTCTAATTTCTCCGGAGTTAAATTTAATCGTTGAGCGCAAGTAGGAGAAATAAAAGAATGGGTAGAACCGTATCAAATAAAGTATAGACTTCATTAGAGTTTATGATAAGCTTACCCGTGATGACCTCATTCGGGTTCCTTGCTTTCGGGAGGTCACTACAAACGCTCTCCTCAGACCGCCGCCTTTTGAACTTTCTGGGACGGCCTTTGGTGCCTCCATCCTAGCTGAACTTGTCTTTAGTGAATGACAAAATTGGGTTAGGTGGCCTTTTCTTCCACAATTATAACATGCTTTGGACGGCATCATGCAGTTTGGACTGATGTGTCCCTCTCCTCCGCATTTGAAGCATATGATAGGTGGTCGCTCTCCTTCCTTAACAATGGGTGCTGGTGCTGACGTCTTTCCATCATTGTTGAATCTCCTCTTCTTGAAATGTCTATTCTTATTGTTTTAGCCCTGATTACCACCGAAGTGATTACCATTTCTGGCCTATTGATTCCCTCCACGCTTGTTGTCACCGCTTGCCCGATGATCGCTTCTCACCGGTATTATCATTTTGCTTAATTTTTGCTCTCTTTTAATTGTGTTGACTTCGTTATCGCTACTCCAATAATCGAGCCCTATTTACAACATCCTGAATACAAACACGCTTTATGAGAAATAAGATATTGACGTATCTCCGGTTTCAAACTTCTTAAAAATATTCGTGTCATTCTCTCCTCATTATCAACCAAATGGGACGCAAACCGGGACAACTCGGCAAACTTGGCTTCGTACTGCGATATGGTCATGTTGTTTTGCTCCAGCTTGATGAATTCTACTTCTTTCTTGTGACGAATACTTTCGGGAAAGTACTTGTCGTTGAATAATTATTGGAACTTCTCCCAAGTCATCTTTAGTGTGGCAGGTTGAGTACGCTTTACCGATTCCCACCAGTAATCTTCCTCTCCTCGCAACATAAAGGTGGCAAAGGGAACCTTTTGCTCCTCGGAGCATCCCAAGATATGAAATATCATGGTGATCTGCTTTATCCATGCTTCCGCCTTAAGTGGTTTTGGCTCTCCAATAAACTCCGGTGGTCCCAACTCCTTGAACTGTTTAGCGGTGACCGTCCGAGAGTTTCCAGTGTTTCCACCTACATTTTGGATAGGAGCCGCTCTCGCCTAATGTTGCATGAATTGCATAAAGCCTCTGAACATTCCATCATTCATCATTTGGTCAGTGTTGTTGTTTGCATGAGGATTGTCGCCTTCCTGATGCACATTCTCTTGATTATTGATATGTGGAGACTCAACGGTCTCATGTGCTCCATTGCTATTGTCAACATTCTCGGATGTCATTTTCAGATACTTCCACAAAACAAGGGTTAGTTGACATGTAACATATTATCTCTAAACTCCGACCAACCAATTAAATACAAAATAAATTTAAGTAGGTCATACTAGCGAAGGAATTCCCCGTCTCTCCTCTCCTAGTTCTAGTCTCACATCTTAGCCAGGGATCATATCCCTAAGCTTTGATACCAACTGTGACGCCCCCAAAATTGGTATACATCACCTATTCTGAGTCGCCAAATACATGGTACATAATATAAATATAATTTTAATTATACAACAAGAGAGTTGTGAGTTTAGATACAAATACTGTCTTCTAGACAATATCCACTCTCAGAATGAGTCCTCATTACATTTATTGTCACACTATTTTACAGAATAGTGAGGACTACTAGCTAATATTATCATCCGGACCATCACTCCATTTCTCGACTCATCCCAGCTACGTTCTCATTTCCTAAAGAGAACAGTGAAAGAAATGGTGAGCTCAACTAGCCTAGTAAGAAATATTATGACTAAGATAATGCAAAATAAATTATCATTAGCCTTAAACAGTGTTAAACTGATACAATATAACAAACATCAAGTTTAACTGCAGCAGAACAAGCAATCCATTAAAAGAGTGAAGTAGAGAATAAAATCTACTATCTTTTATGATTTAAAAGGTTTTTCATCACTTTTATCGCTGAGACTCATCTTAATAAATAATCCACATCATCGAATCACCCTTGCACTACGGCCAAGGATATTCTTTAGTATCACGACCACAAATTATCCATGCACTACGGGCCAAGGACATTCGTGTATTCATCAATAGTCATGATCATGCCAACTAACCTGTGAATAGTAACTTATAAATAGTAACTCGTGAATAGTAACTCATAAATAGTAACTCTGATATGAAAAGTGCCCTGAATACCCGATTGAACAATATAACCTCCAGACATCAATTATTATTGAAACAAATGTCGATTTCCCCTAACACAAATAATTCTAACACAATGGAACTATAAAATTCATCTTTCATCAACACGAACTTATTCATTATTAATATTATAATTCACAATATTTAACAACTAGGTCGTTCCCAGGAAAGAGGGGGCTTTCCGATAAGGATTTCTCCTTATTGGTGCGCAATTAGGTGATCAAACCTCTCATTGACAGAACTTCTAGACATTTTTAATATTGCAAATAATAATATGAATAACTTTGTCATCTCAATTATTGATTTAATAATATAACATATTATACAGATGATACTGTGACAATAATTGAATCAATAATATAAGAGATATGACGCATCAATTACTATAGCAATAATTGAGTATAACTGAGTGACTTATCACGTAAGCATCAATAATCAATACTGTGTGCTACTATGCAACCACGCGTATTACTATACTTTTACTACCGAGTAATTCAACAGTTTTAACGGTAACACTTGCGCCGTTATTTTCATAAAAATATTTTTGTCGTTTTCTCAATCCAACAATAATTCCGTTGTGTGGTCCACCAATGATTGTAACGTCGTACGGATATTCCCCGATAAAAAGAATATTCCCCGACCAATCGAATATTATACAACAATTTGCATACTTTGCAAAATTTATAAATATTACCCACAACTATAACATTATATCAAATCCACACCATAATATTAAAAAAAATATTTCGAGAAATTTAAATCTTTATTCATAAAATTTTGGGTCTCATAATCTCTACTCCTTATGAAATTTCGCCCTCGAAATTTACGTACATACCTGGTATGCCGAAGAGATGAGGATACCTTGAATTCATTTCAGATTCTACCTCTTGAGGTATACCCTTTGAGTGTTGAATACGATCCTTCTTATCCAAGATTTTAACACGTATCTCTTTATACGTTAAATCTTCTGCTATCTCGTCTAGTTTTAATTCAATAACATCGATACGTGAAAAATGTTATGAACACGCGACATACTTGGCGGTAAAATGAGTCTATAAGCCACAGTTCCTACTTCATCGAGGATTTCAAATGGGCCAATTAAATTGAGGGTTGAGATTTCCTCTCTTCGTCGATTCTTGCTTCTAGAATAATGCCCTCTTGAACCTTCTTAATTCTTCACATTCATCAGCTTCAGGTGTGTAGCTTGAGCAACTTTAACTTTATCGATTAAAGTCTATTCTAATCGTATATTCGTTATCTTCACGTGGGTCCCTAGAGTCTTTAACTCTATCTCCATCATTTGTAAGTTATACGAAATGGGTCTTTGTGTTAACAACATCACACTCGTAAACGCATACGTTCTTCTACTCAACGCGTTAGCTACCACGTCGTTTTTCCCACGATGATATTGAATGGTATGATCGTAATCTTCAACAGTTCGAGCCAACGTCTTTGGCACATTACACGTTCGTTTTGGTTGAAAAAAATATTTGAGGGTTTTAGAAATGGGTTTTGTACTGGGGTCAATACAAAATTTAATTTCACGCTCTAGGGTTAGGCTAAGAAGTCTTTAAGAATACGTCAAGAAATTTATTAACAATAGAAATATCATTCAAAAACTGTGACTCTCATCCAAGACTTGGATAGCACGTCACATTGATACCTATCAACTTGCCACCGTCCTAGCTGGTCTTGACTTCACTATACGACAAAATCGAGCTAAATGACCTTCTCTTCTTGAAATTTCCACTTCTATTATCTTGGCCACGATTACAACCGAAGTGGTTACCATTCTTGGCATGATAATTTCCCCCACGATGGTTATCATTGTTCAGATGGCCGTTGCCCACCCAGTATGATTATTATCGTCGTGTTGTTGTCATTACCTTTTGGTTGAGCTAACTCAACAGTCTCATGTGCTTCATTGCTTATCTCAGCATTTTCAGATGCCATTCTCAAACACTGTCACAAAACAAGGGTTAATTGATATATCACATATTATCCCTATACTCTGACCTACCAATTAAATAACAAGTAAACTTAGGTAGGTCATACTAGCGAAGGAATTCCCTGTCTCTCCCCTCCTAGTTTTTGTCTCACATCTCAGCCAGGGATCATATCCCTAAGCTTTGATACCAACTGTGACGCCCCCAAAATAGGTATACATCACCCATCTTGGGTCGCCAGATACAAGGTACTGAATACAAATACAACTTAATTATACAACAGACGTGTAAAATACGACAAAACATAGGCTGTGAGTTTTAATACAAATATTGTCATCTAGACAATATCCACACTCAATGGAGTCCTCATTACATTTATTATCACACTATTTCACAGAATAGTGAGGACTACTAATGCACTATCTATGACCATCACTGCTTCCCAACTAGTCCCAGTCGACTACGTTCTCATTTCACAGAAGAAAATGGGTGAAAGAAAGGGTGAGCTCAACTAGCCCAGTAAGAAATATTATGACTAAGATAATGCAGAATAAATTATCCTTAGCCTTCAACAGTATAACAACTGATAGAATATAATAGACAAAAAGTTTTAGATCAACAACTACAGCAGAATAAGCAATTCATTAGAAGAGTCAAGTACAATATAAAATCTACTATCTTCTATGATTTAAAAAGTTTTTCATCAACTTTATCGCTGAGACTCGGCTTAATAAATAAAATCGAACCATCCCAGCTCCACGGCCAAGGATATTCATGTAATCATCAATGGTCATGACTATACCGAATAATCTCTGGTCATAATCATACCAACAACTGTCCACCATTGAAATACAGGCCAATGAGGACTTGTAACACATCATTCATCACATTACAGTCAAGATTATACCGAATAATCCCTAATCATAATCACACCAAGTCCATCTATGCACTACGGGCCAAAGATGACTTTTACCACATCATTTGTAACATTACGGTCATGATTATACCGAATAATCCCTAGTCATAATCATACCAAGTCCATCTATGCACTACAGGCCACAAATGACTTTCAACATAATATAAACATGAGGATGATGACAATGACATAATAATTCAATAAAACAAGTTCAAGAATTAATTTATCCAGGAACCAATAACGTCCAAATTGTCAACATTATACTTCTTTATAGAGTAAAATTCAAGAATGCTCAGAAGAATATTTCCATGAAAAGATACTGGATGAAGCGCAAATATCAAGGATATTCCACTAATTTCATGGTGTATAGAAGCCAAAGCTTTAACCAACTGAGTATAATAGAATATATGAAACTGCAAATGGATTTTCGTCTACCATTCGGTAATCCACATAGACAGATCATTTCCACAATTTAATAAGGAATGAATACGAAGGATCATTCACCATGCATGTGGTAATCCACATAGACAGGTTATTCAACCAAAATAATAAAGAATGGAATAATGTAGATTCACCATCACCGTGTAAATGCGGTGGTGCATGCATATGTTATTCCCAATGAATAATAAATAATGGAACCAGTCCCAAGATAAACGCATACGGTCGAGGATATTCCTACGTAATAATAAATAATGGAACCAGGTCCGGTGTAAATGCATAGACAGGATATTTTGACAGAATAATAAAGAACAGAATATTAGAAGAATTTCACCATGTATGCGGTACTTCGCATAAATAGGTTATTCCAACAGAATAATAAGAATGGAATAACAGAAGTTCTCTTCATGAATACGAAAGAAATAATACCCCTTACGAGTACAACAAATAATATCCCCTACCTTAGAAGAAACTGGATATTGGAGTAGTGAAGTAGAAGAATACTTTTCTTCTTTCTCTTTATAGTTTCTCTCTCTAGAGTTTCAGTGAATTCGTAAGAAATAATGAAGGAATGAACTTCTATTTATAGAAGAACTGAAAGTGGCTATTGGTCTTAACGAAAGGTCAAAATGACTCTTGGTAATATTGAAGAGACAACTACTATTTGCGAAGGGACAATTAACTCTTGAAACACTGAAGGGACAAATAACTCTTGGAAAGCTGAAGGGACAAATAACTCTTGGAAAACTGAAGGGACAAATAACTCTTGAAAAACTGAAGGGACAAGTTACTATTAAAACTTTAAATCAACGATCCATATTGATTTACTATTATAATTTCAACCAACGGTCTGAAAAATTAGCACATCTCCTCATGGAATAATATTGTACCAAAAAATGATTTGGACCGAAAAGAAATATATTTTACGGGTGAATAGTACCCCGTGAATAGTAACTTATGAATAGTAACTCGTGAATAGTAACTCCGATACGAAAAGTGCCCCGAATACCCGATTGAGCAATATAACCTCGAGACATCAATTATTATTGAAACAAATGTCGATTTCCACTAACACAAATAATTTTAACACAATGGAACTATAAAATTCATTTTTAATCAACACGAACTTATTCATCATTAATATTATAATTCACAATATTTATCAACCTATTGCTTCCCAGAAAGAGGGGCTTTCAGATAAGGATTTCTCCTTATTGGCAGCAGAATTAGGTGACCAAAACTCTCTCCTTGATGAACTTCTAGACATTGTCAATATTGCAAATAATAATATGAATAACTTTGTCGTCTCAATTATTGATTTAATAATATAACATATTATATGATGATACTCGTAACAATAATTGAATTAATAATATAGAGAGATATGACGCAATTAATCTTGTCAGCAATAATTGAGTGACTTATCACGTAAGCATCAATAATCAATACTGCAGTGTGCTACTATGCAACCACGCGTATTACTATACTTTTACTACCGAGTAGTTCAACAGCTTTAAACGGTAACACTTCCGTAGTTATTTTCATAAAATTATTTTTGTCGCTTTTCTCAATCCGATAATAATTCGTTGTGGGTCCACCAATGATTGTATGCTTGTCATTTGGATATTCCCCAAACAAAAGAATATTTCCCAACCAATCGAATATTATACAACAACTTGCATACTTTGCAAAATTTATAAATATTATCCACAACTATAACATTATATCAAATCCACACCATAATATTAAAAAAAATATTTCGAGAAATTTAAATTTTTATTCATAAAATTTGGGGTCTCACAGAGCATGCTCGCTAGGGCGAGCTATTTTAGCCTTGTACGCCCCGCCGGGGTGGGGGTGTCGATTTTTGTAGTTTCCTATTGTTGATTGAACTATGCTAGGACTTGGTTTTTTTGGACTTTTGTGATGCGCATAGACTCTTTTAAAGAGGGACTTCGGCCAGAACAAAGTGAGAGCTAGAGATTACGTTACAAACAACAAATCACACAACACAAAAAGCATATTACAAAGATAAATTCCAGGATTCAAGTGCAAGCTTTGGAGGAGTAATTTGAAGAGATTTTCGTGATGGTTGCAATTCTAGGCTACGTAAAGGGTGTTCATTATTCTTCTTCTCTTTCGTCTTTTATTTGTAATTGCAAGGATGTTTTCATTAGATTATTCAGTTTTTAATTCATTCGTTATGAACTAATTCGCTTACTAGGCTTGTGATGGATCCTTGGGTGAAACGATGATTTTATAACTTTGATTTCCAGTTCAATAAAATATTTTCAGTTTATCTATGTTAATTCGAGCGTGAATTTATGAATTTCTTGGTCAACAATTCCTTGTGGATTTGAATAGAATCGAGAGAGGATATTCAAATCTAGACCTAGTTAATATAGCATGTGTCATGAATTTTGTGAATAGCAGATTCTTGATTATTGTTAAGGTAGAAATATGCTTGACATCACATGTAATCGGATAGAGAACTTAAGCTTAAACCTTCTTTAAATTCAGTTCACATAGAGATATAGTGAGTTGGTTGATTTAGGTGTTTAACTTGTTTCTATCTTAATTGTGGATTTAAGTTAATATGGTATTAGTGCATCGAGAGGTGGCTAGTACTACATTCGTGTTCTTGATTAATAAACTGGGATATTAAATTGAGTTCGAATAAAGGTTTGAAAATTAGAGTGAAGCTTAGGGTGAAATCATAAGTCGAATTCTCCATCAATTGTTTGAAATTATGGATTTTGATATTAGTGATTGTTTTGTGATAGTTTAATTATTTATTAATTTAGTTTCTATAATTTTAAACCATTTAATTAAATAGTTTAATAGAATTAGGATTAATAGAAAATTGATAATTGTGAAGTTAAATTTCTTGCTAATTTGTCTTCGTGGGAACGATGCTTTATTCACTACTATATTACTTGTTGACCACGTATACTTGCGTGTTTTGCGCGTATTGATTTTGCCCAACAAGTTTTTGGCGCTGTTGCCTGGCACACTTTAGCCTAGATTTTAATATTTTTACGATATCAGTTTAATTAGTCCAGTTTTACTTAAACATTTTTGTTTTTGTTTTTGTTTTTGTTTTTGTTCTTCCTATTTCAGGTTTTTGACATTGGTTTATGTAAACACGATCCAAACATCCAGACTTGCTTCCTTTTGAGGACGACATTGAAAGGAAATTTTAGAGGTTAAGTAAGTGGATCAAGGAAACGAGGAACGAATTCGAAAATTCTAATAAGGAAGAAACAATGGGAGCCGAAGACCAGAAAGCGTTGAGGGATTTTGCAACACCTAAGGTGACTGATCTGCAGTCAAGCATCACTAGGCCTGCAATAGCAGCAAATACTTTTAAAATCAAGCCTGGGACCATTCAGATGATGCAGAATTCAGTTCAGTTTGGGGGAATGACAAATGACGATCCGAATGAGCATTTAATCAATTTTCTAGAAATGTGCGACACTTTCAAGTACAATGGGGTGTCGGATGAGGCAGTGAGACTGCGCTTGTTCCCGTTCACTTTACGGGACAAGGCGAAGAGTTGGTTACATTCTCTGCCGCCGAGATCAATTACTACGTGGGAAGACTTGGCTCAAAAATTCCTTGCCAAATTTTTCCCACCGGTGAAAACTGCAAAAATGAGGAATGACATAACGATGTTTTAGCAGCAAAATGGGGAGTCGCTATATGAGGCATGGGAGAGGTACAAGGAATTACTTAGAAAGTTCCCACATCATGGATTGCCCAAGTGGTCGCAAATGAACACCTTTTATAATGGACTACATTGGAATGTCAGAACCAGTATTGACGCAGCGTCGGGTGGAACATTCATGGCTAAGAGTTACGAGGAAGCTTACAATTTTATTGAAACCATGGTGGAAAATAACTAGCAATGGCCCACAGCAAGAATGACACATTCAAAGGCGGCTGGAATTTTGGAAATAGATGGGGTGACAGCTATACAAGCACAGATTTCTGCGCTGTCTAAGAAGTTGGATGCTATGATAGGGGCTCAAGTACTGCAGGTTGCGGTTGTATGTGAATTGTGTGTGGGTGATCATCCTATAGATCAGTGCACATTTAATCCAACATCCATCCAGTTCATAGGTAACTATAACAGAATTCAGCAAAATACATACCAAAACACCTACAACTAGGGGAATAGGAACCACCCAAACTTCTCATGGATCAATAACCAGCAAAATCAAGCTCCACGACCATCATATCCCCCAGGTTTTCAGAGTCACCAACAACCGGTTCAACATCAGAAAAGAAAATCAGATTTTGAGGAAATGGTGTCGAAATACATAACTGGCAATGAGGCATCAATGAAAAATCAAGCAATGATAATGAAAAATCAAGAGATGGCCATCAAGAATTTAGAAAAATAGATAGGACAGATGGCGTTAGCATTGAATAATAGACCACAAGGAACGTTACCAAGCGACACTGAGAGAAATCTGAAGGGTAGTCATGAGCAATGTCAATCAGTTATGTTGAGAAGTGGAAAACATCTCGGGGGTAATAATGGAGAAAATTCAGCGACACCGGAGGAAAAAGTTGATGACAGTAACGTGGTGGAAGGTAACAAGGGTGAGGATAAACAAAGTGAGGAGAAAAAGTTGAACAATAAGCCAATTTTTTATCCTCCACCACCGTTTCAGCAGAGGTTTCAAAAACAAAAATCAGATAAGCAGTTCAGCAGAAGTGTTCAAGAAACTTCAGATTAACATCCCATTCGCAGAGGCCTAAGAGCAAATGCCGAGTTATGCAAAGTTTATGAAAGGAATTCTGTCAAGGAAAAAGAAATTGGAAGAATTTGAAACAGTGTCACTAACAGAGGAGTGTAGTGCGGTGTTACAGCAGAAGCTACCACCAAATCTTAAAGACCCGGGGAGCTTTACTATCCCATGCACGATTGGGAAAATGTCGTTTAACAAATGTTTATGTGATTTGGGGGCGAGTGTGAAGCTCATGCCATTGTCAGTATACACAGGATTGGGTTTGCCCGCGCCAAAGCCTATAAATATTTCATTGAATTTGATGGATAGGTCAGTCAAATATCCGAGAGGCAAAGTAGATGACATTCTGGTTAAAGTGGATAAGTTTATATTCCCTGTGGACTTTATCATTCTAGATTTTGAGGAGGATATGAACATACCGATTATCCTAGGGAGACCTTTCTTGGCTACGAGAAGGACACTCATAGACGTGCAAAAAGGAGAACTTACTAAGAGAGTCCAAGATCAAGAAATCAAATTTAATGTGTTCAAGGCCATGAAATTCCCTACAGGTGAGGAAGAATGTTTTCGGATGGATTTAATTGAGCAAATCATCAGTGAAGATATGAGCAAGAGTTTGGTCAACGATCCGTTAGAAAAAACCTTATTGGGGGATGAAGAAAATGACAACCCATAATTTGTGGACTTCTTACAGATGCTAGATTCATTGCCATGAGTTAGCTGATTCAGAGCACCGTTTGAACTTTTCACACTGAGGAAATAGCTGCAAAAAAACTGAAATCATCATTGGAGGAACCACCAACATTGGAACTTAAGCTACTCCCTAAACATCTCAGGTATGTGTACATAGGCAATTCAAATTCTTTACCTGTAATTATTTATGTTGCACTTAACGAATTGCAGGAAGAAAAGTTGCTAAGGGTGCTTAGGGAACACAAATCAGCAATTGGTTGGACGACTGCGGATATAAAGGGAATTAGTCAGTCATTTTGTATGCACAAGATTCTGATGGATGATGATGCAAGACTGTCGGTGGAGCATCAACGTCGACTTAACCCAATTATGAAGGAAGTGGTAAAAAAGGAAATTCTAAAATTATTGGATGTCGGTATCATATATCCAATTTCTGACAGTAAATAGGTTAGTCCGGTTCATTGTGTGCCAAAAAAAAGGGGGAATGACTGTGGTACAGAATGAGGATAACGAGTTAATTCCAACAAGAACATTGATAAGTTTGAGGGTGTGCATCGATTATAGGAGGTTGAATAAGGCAACCCGAAAAGATCACTTCCTGCTACCCTTTATCGATCAAATGTTAGACAAATTAGTGGGACATGAGTACTATTGTTTATTGGATGGATACTCAGACTATAACCAGATCACCATCGCTCCTGAGGATCAAGAAAAGACAACATTCACATGCCCTTACGGCACATTTGAATTCAGGAGGGTGTCATTCGGGTTATGCAATGCACCTGCAACTTTCCAACGGTGTATGATGGTCATTTTTTCAGATATGGTGGAGAAAAATGTTGAAGTCTTCATGGACGATTTTTCGGTCTATGGAGACAACTTTGATACTTGCCTAGGGAATCTGGTCATGGTATTGTAGCGATGTAAGGATACAAACCTCATACTCAATTGGGAAAAATGTCACTTCATAGTTGAAGAAGGTATAATTTTGGGCCATAAGGTGTCGGCTCAAGGATTGGAGGTGGACAAAGCAAAGCTGGATACGATCGAGAAACTGCCTCCACCGAGCTTAGTTAAGGGTATTAGAAGTTTTCTGGGGCATGTTGGGTTCTACAGGAGGTTCATAAAAGACTTCATTAAGATTGCAAAACCTTTATGCAGTCTTTTAGAGAAGGATGCTACTTTCAGTTTTACTGCAAAATGCAAGTGAGCGTTTGAATTATTGAAGAAAAAATTAACTAAAGCCCCCGTGATAGTCGCACCAGACTGGAATATGCCATTCGAGCTTATGTGTGATGCGAGCGACTATGCGGTTAGGGCTGTTTTGGGCCAAAGATGAGACAAGGTGTTTCATGCCATATACTATGCAAACAAATCACTCACAAAGACTCAAATGAATTATACTACCACAGAAAAGGAATTGTATGCAGTGGTGTACACGTTTGACAAATTCCGGGCATACTTGATCGGGACTAAGGTGATAGTCTACACGGACCTTTCGGCGATTCGGTACCTAATAGCGAAAAAAGATGCTAAGCCACGCCTTATCCGATGGATTCTCCTACTTCAAGAGTTTGACCTAGAAATTAAAGATAAAAAGGGGATGGAGAATCAAGGTGCCGACCATTTATCAAGGCTGGAAAATTCGGAGAAAAAGGAAGAAGATAGAAGCGCAATCAACGAGTCATTCCCGGATGAGCAACTATTTGGGTTAAATGCAAAATTTCCTTGGTATGCAGACTTAGCGAATTATCTGGTGAGCAACATGCTTCCCCCTGATCTTATACGACAAAAAAAAAAGAAGTTTGTTCATGACGTCAAATGGTACATGTGGGATGAGCCTTATTTATTCAAATAGTGCGCCGACAAGATGATTAGAAGGTGTATCCCCTACAGTTAAGTGCACGACATACTGTAGGAATGCCACTCATCGGCATATGGGGGACATTATGGGAGAGAGCGCACCACGATAAAAGTGCTTCAAGCCGGGTTTTATTGGCCAACATTGTTCAAGGACGCCCACCAATTTGTGAAAACATGTGATAGATGCCAAAGGGTGGGAAATATCTCTAAACGGAATGAGATTCCCCTACAAACAATTCTTGAAGTGGAAATATTTGATGTATGGGGCATCAATTTCATGGGGCCATTCCCTTCGTCTTTGAGCAATCAATATATTCTACTCGTGGTGGATTACGTCTTGAAGTGGGTTGAAGCTGCAGCACTACCATCCAACGATGCCAAGGTCATCCTCAAATTCCTACAGAAAAACATTTTCACGAGGTTTGGCACGCCAAGAGCAATAATCAGTGACGAAGGTAGTCACTTCTGTATTAAGTCTTTTACAGCTCTTTTGGCTAAGTATGGGGTTAACCACAAGGTGGCTACAGCGTATCACCCTCAAACAAATGGACAGGCTGAGGTATCAAATAGAGAAGTTAAGAAGATATTGGAAAAAGTCATAAATCTTAGTCAAAAAGATTGGTCACTTTGGTTGGATGACGCATTATGGGCTTACCGGACTGCATACAAAACACCAATCGGGATGTCACCATATCAACTCCTGTATGGGAAAGCATGTCACTTACCGGTGGAGCTACAGCACAAGGCCTATTGGGCAATTTAGAAATTGAACTTTGATCAAGCCGCTGTAGGAGAAAAAAGGCTACTCCAACTAAATGAGCTCGATGAATTCTGACTTCATGCATACGAGAACGCCAAGCTATACAAAGAAAAGGTCAGAAGATGGCACGACAAGAAAATTGTGCATCGAACATTCGAGCCGGGTCAATCAGTCCTCTTGTTCAACTCACGGCTGTGATTGTTCCTAGGAAAGCTTAAGTCGAGATGGTCGAGACCATTCACTATAAAGCGAGTATTCCCTCATAGCGCTGTTGAACTCTACATTCGTAATCCATTAGAGACGTTCAAGGTCAATGGTCAACGGATAAAGCATTACTGGGGTGGCGAGTTAAACTGGGATGTCGTCAACATCACCCTCGCCGATACCCAGTGAAACAGGGTGTAGTCAGGCTGAACGACTTAAAATCAAGCGCTAATTGGGAGGCAACCCAATATTTTGTTATTTTTTTTTCATAAATTCATTTATAATTGTTAGAATATAGTTTTTATTAAGTATTAGGTAGGTATTATAGAGTAAAAGTTTTGTTGAAGCTCTCAATCATACTCCAAGTCATAAATAATCTAACATCTTTCATGTTTATGGTTGCAGGAGGAGTCAAAAATGAGTAAGAGCAACAATGGGCAAGAAAAGAAGAAAAAAAACAACTTTTGATCTGCACATTTTGGACCCACAATTCCGGAGTCAGGGGTCATGCCCGCCGGGGCGGGCTCCTTAAGCCTAGTACCCCCCGTCGGGGCGAGGGTCCATGAAACTGGGCATAAAAAATTGGCAATCACACAGCCCACACCCACATGTGTTCATTTTCCTAATCGACTATTTCTTCTTTCTCCTACATACCACCCACGATTGAAAACTCCTAACAACTTACTCCTACCCATTACCTAAATCCATTGCACCCACTTCACCCCACGAATTCCACTACCCCACATCATCAAGTACACGAATTCCTCTCCCCCACAACTCCTCTATATAAACCCTATCACTCAATCCCCATTATCACCACATACACTACACTCCTTCTATACAAGGCCACGAGTTTCAACAACTTTGGGGGACTTAAGAGCACAATTCCACTTCATTTTCATCTCCTCCCCACGGAATTACCATAGAAAAAATAGAGGTTGGGGGAAGAACGGACTGTGCACACCAAGTGTTCGAGAAATTGAGTGAACCAAGTGTAAGGGGAAGGTAGTGTGCGATAGCAAGTTCAAACTTCCAGAAATCTATGGATTCTCAACCGACATCCAAACGCCAACGGGGAGAGAGCTCAAGATCCGCACAACCAATTCCACCACCCCGCACATTCGACTGCCAAAAATTCAAAAGTGCCACTGCCGCTGACCGGTACGATTATATGGTTACCAAGGCTCTTACACCGGAGCGGGGATTGGCTCTCGATGCCCATGACGGTGAGATGATGCAACAAATTTATCAGCAAGGGTGGGTTAAATTCACGGAGAGCCCGAGCCCGCCGCTGTGAATATTGTTAAGGAATTCTATGCAAACGCTGAGGATAAGGCACCGTTCAATGCCTTTGTGCGAGGTCGCACGGTCCCATTCAGTGCTGATGCGATTAATACATACTATCAGTTGAGGGTGCCTCGCCAGTTTCAGTAAGCCCATATGAGGGATTTCGACCCTGACTTTGAGGAGGTTATCAAGAACACAACTAAGCTGGGTACAACATGGATAAAGGGTCAGAGGGGCGGCACGGTGTTTCACAGCAAAGACCTCAGTCGGTACGGGAAAATCTAGTATGCCTTCTTATGTTCTAAATTGTTGCCGTCCACGCACACCTCGGACGTGACCAAGGAGAAGGCACTCCTCCTTTACGCCATCGTGCAAGACTTTATCATAGACATTGGGGATATTATCTGTTTTTCTATTCAACGATGTCTAAGGGGCAACTTTTCAGGCAGCTTACCACACCCATCGTTCATTTATGGGTTGTGTCGTCAAGCCAAAATGAGATGGTCCGATGATGAGCCCACACAGTTGCCGCTGTAGCTACTAGACAACAGGATGATAGCGCGATATTTAGTGTGGCCCTGCGGTGAATCGCATCCTAGAGGTTTAGGATTTATTTTTCCATCAGCTTCGGAAGACGAAGCCAAAACAGACGATACCTCGGAGGATGAGGATGAGGCCATTGGAGATCAAGGAACCGAACAGATACCACAGACCGAGGCAATATCCAGTCCTCCGTTCCTTGAGTTCTAAAATCAGGTGACTGCACACAACAAGGCAGCACGTCGGGAAATGCGGCGATTGGCAATGCGACAAGATCACATGTTTGATGCTATGAACGCATCTTTCGCCTCACTCAACATGACACTCCAAAGCTTAAACCCGGTGGCTCAATATCCATATCAACAACCCGGACCACTGCCGTAATTTCCACCAAGTGATTCTGATGACGAAGAGCACCAACCACCTTCCCAGACTTAGGCTATCGCAGGGAAGTCCTCATGCACTTAATTTTATTTTTCTCCACTGAGGGCATTGTGTTACTTAAGTTTGGGGGATTTAATTGTTTATTTGCATGCATTTGTTATTTTTGTTTACATTCTATTTTGCATAGTAGATTAGGTTTTTGCATAGTAGTCTAGGTTATTTTTGATTTTGCATTGTTTTCATTTCTGTTATTTTCAAAATAAAATAAAAATAAAAATAAAATATATATATATATATATAAATAATAATAATAAATTTTAGTTAAATATTGTGTTTGCATATGTCCAATAGTGCTGCAGTTTATGTTATTTATGGGCCAATGATGAGATTGTGAATAAGTTAACCAATACAGTATTGATTATTAGAACTGTGATACAATTTCTGTTATGAATTGACTCTTGAACTTGTTTGAAATTGTTATAAAAAGGTTAGCACTAATAACATCTTTGTTGACTGATCAGTTATAATTGATACATAAATAGGTTCTATAGGATAATGCTAGGGTAAATGAGAAAATGACAAAGATATGCAGTGAAGGCGAAGAATTAGGCAAGAACCTAAGTTTGGGGGGAAAAGTGGGGTTTATAAGCTTCTAAAAAAAAGATATTGAGTTGAATAAATTGAGTCCTATGGTGGGTCGAGAAGAAGCGTGAAATGCACTTCTCATAAACACAGGCACGAGATGGAGCGTAAAACGCACTCACTATCCGAAAAAAGAATAAAAAAGAAAAAAATAAAAGAAATAAAACGGGAAATAAGAACAAAAAGCCCCCGTGGAAAAAAAAGAAATAAAAGAAGTATCAGTACCCTGCATGAACCCTTGAATTTGGTATTGTGTAGTTTTAGTTTTAGTTGGAATATGTTTATGTTTGACATTTTTAAGTTTGCACTGTATGATTCCTTCTAAAGAATTTACTTATGTGTTGAATTGGAGTCCGTATCAGTTTTCATAGATGTTGAACACACACGCACACTATATCAGTGATAATTGTTCATGATTTGAGAATTAATATGAAACCGTGGATTGGTTTTGGTAATTCATATTGTAGAGTTACTTGTTTTCTCTGAGGCCGATGGGAAAATTTAGTTTCTGCGATGTTGTTGGATTCTAAGGCATTTAGATTTTATTTATTTCATTTCATTGCATTGCATTGCATAGCATGTAGTTTGTTTTGTGCTCGAGGACTAGCACAATTTAAGTTTGGGGAATTTTGATAAGTGGATTTAATATACATGAATCGATGTTCATTTCAAGCTCAAATTCGTAGTTATCTTTTTTTTGTGTTCGTTTTCACTCGTTTCATGTTCTTATATGTGTACGGTGGTCATGGAGGTAAGTGGTGAAGAAAGGTGGTCATTTGGAGCGAAAGTGGAAAAATGCATGAAATGGAAATTTTTCGTTAACAGTGAGCATGCCCGCCGGGGTGGGCTATTTTAGCCTTGTACCCCCCGCCAGGGTGGGGGTGTCGATTTCTGCACTTTCCTGTTGTTGATTGAACTCTGCTAGGACTTGGTTTTTTGGGAGTTTAGTGATGCGCATGGACTCTTATAAAGAGGGACTTCGGCCAAAACAAAGTGAGCCCGCCCCGCCTCTTATACACGTAATCTCTAGCTCTCACTTTGTTTTGGCCGAAGTCCCTCTTTATAAGAGTCCATGTGCATCACAAAAGTCCCAAAAAACCAAGTCCTAACAGAGTTCAATCAACAACAGGAAACTGCAAAATCGACACACCACCTGCCGGGGGGTACATACTAAAATAGTTTCCTTCCGCCAGCATGCTCATCGTTAAATTTTTTTTTCCATTTCATGCATTTTTCCACTTTCACTCCAAACGACCACCTTTCTTCACCACTTGCCTCCATGACCACCCTACACATATAAGAACATGAAACGAGTGAAAACGAACACAAAACAAGAAGATAACTACGAATTTGAGCTTGAAATAAACATCGATTCGTGTATATTAAATCCACTTATCACTATTCGGGGCACTTTTCATGCCAGAGTACTATTCATGAGTTACTATTCATGGGTTACTATTCACCTGGTTACTATTAACTCTAGTATTATTCACTCGGGTATTTGGGACACTTTTCATGCCAGGGTACTATTCTCGAAGTACTATTCACAGGGTACTATTCACGGGGTACTATTCACCCGCAAAATATATTTCTTTTCTATCCAAATTATTTTTGGTACATGAATATTATTCTTGAATTTTACTCCACAAAGCAGTATCATGTTGACAATTTGGATATTTTTAAACTCTGAATAAATTTAAAGTCTTTAATATTTATCCTTGATTTCGTTTGATTAATGCTTATATCATTGTCATCATCCTCATGCTTATATTGTGATGAAAGTCATCTTTGGCTTACGTGCATAGATGGACTGTTGATTATTAGTTTTACAGTTGTATATCTTTGGCTTACGTGCAAAGATGGACTGTTGATTATTAGTTTTATAGTTGTATATCTTTGGCTTACGTGCAAAGATGGATGGTGTGTAACGTGATGATCATAACCATCGGGTGATAATAACAAATATCCTTGGCCGTGAGTGCATGGATAATTCGGTGATGTGATTGGCAGGATCATGACCATTAGTTAATAGTTGAATGTCTTTGGCCGTAGTGCACTGACAAACAATTGATTGGTATGATCATGACCATTGGTTTTATAGTTGAATATCTTTGGCCCGTAGTGCAAAGGTAGACAACTGATTGGTATGATCATTGTTATTACTTTTAAATATCTTTAGCCTTAAGGGTAAGGATATTGATTAAACATTCTATTAAGCCTTTGTGGCAAGGAGAAACTATTGATTTACATGATTATAAATATGAATTATGGATTTAACTATAATCTTTGATGGTTCAGGTGAAGACAGGTGATGAGAGTTCTTTTTATCTTGGGTATAACAAAGAACTATTGATGAGTATTACAGGGATGAAATATTAACGATGGACTTTTAATCTAGAAGTAGACATTATGTTCTACTTGACTCTTCTAATGGATTGCTTATTCCGCTACAGTTGTTGATCTAAAACTTATTGTCTATTTTATTCTATCAGTTGTTATATTGTTGAAGGCTAAGGATAATTTAATATGCATTATCTTAGTCATAATATTTCTTACTGGGCTAGTTGACCTCACCCTTTTGCTTTCATTGTTCTCTTTAGGAAATGAGAACATAACTGGGACTTATCGGGGAACGGAGTGACGATCCAGATGTTTGCATTAGTAGTCATCACTATTCAGTGAAATAGTGTGATAATAAATGTAATGAGGACTTCATTTGAGTTTGAATACTGTCTATGAGACAATATTCGTGTAAAAACTCTAAGCTACGTTGTTGTAGTATTGTATAAAAGAAGTTTGTATTTGATTTATGTACCATGTATTTGGCGACTCAAGATGGGTGATGTATACCTATTTTGGGGGCGTCAGAGTTTAGTATCAAAGCAATAGAAAAGAGCCCCGAGCCTTTATCTGGTGACTTCCAAGTCTTGGGATGCACCGAAGCCAGACATTCTGTAGGGTACGCCGTGAGTAACGGTGACAAGTTGATAGGTATCATTGTGAGGTGATATCCAAGTCCTGGATGTGGGTCACAGTTGGTATCAAAGTTTAGGGATATGATCCCTGGCTGAGATGTGAGACAAGAACTAGGAGGGGAGAGACGGGGAATTCCTTCGCTAGAATGACCTACCTAAGTTTATTTGGTATTTAATTGGTCGGTCAGAGTATAGGGATAATATGTGGCATGTCAATTAACCCTTATTTTGAAATTATATTCTAGAATGATATCTGAAATACAAGAGATGAGCAATGGGGAAAATCATGATACAGAGGAATTAACCGGGAAGGTACAATCCGAAAAGAAAGCAAGGTCTTCACATCTCTTCGAACTACCAGGTACGTAAATTTCGAGGGCGAAATTTCATAAGGAGAGGAGATTGTAAGACCCCGAATTTTATGAAATGAAAGTATTTAATTTTTATAAGTATTATTCTATTTAGTAAATGGTTAAATTGAGAAAGGGTTAAAGTTAAGGGTGACATGTGAAATTTTTTTAAAGTAAGCAAGTTGTCATAAAATAATCGGTGGTAAAAGTACAGTAATACGCATGGTTGCATAGTAGCACACGGTATTGATTATTGACGCTTACGTGAGAAGTCACTCAGTTATACTCAATTATTGCTACAGTAATTGCTGCATAATATCTCTCATATTATTGATTCAATTATTGTCACAATATCATCTGCATAATATTTTATATTATTAAATCAATAATTGAGACGACAAAGTTATTCATATTATTATTTGCAATATTGACAATGTCTAGAAAGTTCTGTTGAGGAGAGGTTTGGTCACCTAATTGCGCGCCAATAGGGAGAAATCCTTATCGGAAAGCCCCCTATTTCTTGGGAATGATCTGGTTGTTAAATATTGTGAGTTATAATATTAATGATGAATAAGTTCGTGTTGATTAAAGATAAAATTGATATTTCCATTGTGTTGGGATTATTAGTGTTAGTGGAAATTGACATTTATTCCGATAATAATTGATGTCTGGAGGTTATATTGACCAATCGGGTAATTAATCGGATAAATGAGCAATTAATTGCTATTAATTCACATGCTTATAACTATGTGTTCACATGTGTGTACTATTGATTCACATACATGTACTATTAGGGGAGGTGGTGCAAGATTGTTAATACTTGCATGACTAAATTAAAAATGAAGGTATAGATGAAGGTACTATACTGTAATTAGTTTTTTCACATGATTATACTATTGAGTCACATGATTATACTATTAATTCACATGATTTACTATTAGGGGAGGTGGTGCAAGTTTGATAATACTTGCAGGATTAAATTAAAAATGAAGAAAAAGAGGAAGATATTATACTGTAATATTTTGAGCCCCAAAACGTGCAATTATCGAAACTATATTTTCCTATAAATAGAAGCTCATTCTTCCTTCATTCTCACCAATTCACTAAGTCTCACAAGAGCAATTATAGAGATCGAAGCTATAGAGAGAAAGAAGAAGGGAAGTCTGCTACTTCACTACTCCAGTATCCAGTCTTCTTCTCAGGTAAGGGTTATTATGTTTTTCATATTCTGAAGAGAAATTATTTTTCATATTCATATGAATATTATTATCGTTCAATATTCATTTTTTTCGTTTAATATTCGTGAGGAATATTATTTTCGTTTAATATTCGTAAGGAATATTATTTTTTAGTTTAATATTAAGTAAGGAATATTATTTTTGTTTAATATTAAGTAAGGAATATTATTTTCATTCAATATTAAGTAAGAGATATTATTATTGTGGTAAGGGTATTATTTATTTCATATTACGAAGAGAAATTATTTTTCGATTCGTATGAATATTATTTTCGTTCAATATTCGTAAGGAATCTCATTTCATTCAATATTCGTAGGAATATTATTTTAGATTCAACAAATCGTAAGATATTATTTCTTAAGTAAATGATATTATTTCTTTCAATATCATTATCTTTTAATATTGGTACGAATTTTATTGTGGAATTTCTACCTTTTTGTGTCAGGGTTACTATTCACTATAGTATTATTCACTTGGGTATTCGGGGCACTTTTCATGTCGGAGTACTATTCATGAGTTACTATTCACCTAGTTACTACTCACTCTAGTATTATTCACTCGGGTATTTGGGACATTTTTCATGCTGGGGTACTATTCACTCTAGTATTATTCACTCGGGTATTCGGGGCACTTTTCGTGCTAGAGCACTATTCACGGGTTAATATTCACTCAGGTATTTGGAACACTTTTTATGCTGGGGTACTATTCCCGAAGTACTATTCACAAGGTACTATTCATGGGGTACTATTCACCCGCAAAATATATTTCTTTTCTGTCCAAATTATTTTTGGTACATGAATATTATTCTTGAATTTTACTCCACAAAGCAGTATCATGTTGATAATTTGGATATTTTTAAACTCTGGATAAATTTAAAGTCTTTAATATTAATCCTTGATTTCATTTGATTAATGCTTATATCATTGTCATCATCCTCATGCTTATATTGTGATGAAAGTCATCTTTGGCTTACGTGCATAAATGGACTGTTGATTATTAGTTTTACAGTTGTATATCTTTAGCTTACGTGCAAAGATGGACTGTTGATTATTAGTTTTATAGTTGTATATCTTTGGCTTACGTGCAAAGATGGACAGGTGTATGACATGTTCATAACCACTAGTGATAATAACGAATATCCTTGGCCCGTAGTGCATGGATAATTCGATGATGTGATTAGCAGGATCATGAGCATTAGCTAACAGTTGAATGTCTTTGGCCGTAGTGCACTTACAGACAATTGATTAGTATGATCATGACCATTGGTTTTATAGTTGAATATCTTTGGCCCGTAGTGCAAAGGTAAACAACTGATTGGTATGATCATTGTTATTACATTTGAATATCTTTAGCCTTAAGGGTAAGGATATTGATTAAACATTCTATTAAGCCTTTGTGGCAAGGAGAAACTGTTGATTTACATGATTATAAATATGAATTATGGATTTAACTATAATCTTTGGTGGTTCAGGTGAAGACAGGTGATGAGAGTTCTTTTTATCTTGGGTATAACAAAGAACTATTGATGAGTATTACAGGAATGAAATATTAACGATGGACTTTTAATCTAGAAGAGATAGTAGACATTATGTTCTACTTGACTCTTCTAATGGATTGCTTATTCCACTATAGTTATTGATCTAAAACTTATTGTCTATTTTATTCTATCAATTGTTATACTGTTGAAGGCTAAGGATAATTTAATATGCATTATCTTAGTCATAATATTTCTTACTGGGCTAGTTGAGCTCACCCTTTTGCTTTCAATGTTCTCTTCAGGAAATGAGAACGTAGCTGGGAGTAGTCGGGGAACGGAGTGACGGTCCAGATGTTTGCATTAGTAGTCTTCACTATTCAATGAAATAGTGTGATAATAAATGTAATGAGGACTTCATTTGAGTTTGAATATTGTCTATGAGACAATATTCGTGTAAAAACTCTAAGTTACGTTGTTGTAGTATTGTATAAAAGAAATTTGTATTTGATTTATGTACAATGTATTTGGCGACTCAAGATGGGTGATGTATACCTATTTTGGGGGCGTCACATACATGCTATACAACAAACTCATGATGCAACTAGTCTCACATTGTTCAAGCTACAACAAAATTTCAGTTCAAAATGCCTCAGCGAATTATTCAGATTCGAGAATACCAATTCAAACCAAACTATAGGCATAATATCATACACTCAAATAATTCATATATGCTATAAAGATGTTGTGTGTGTGTTTTGTGTTCACCAAAACTTGACTAAAACAAGAATACACATGCTAAACTGCTCAAAATAGAAATTTACTGTATAAATCAAGATTCATGTATACTTATGCAACAAAAACTGTTCCAACACATCAAATCAAACTGAGGTTTAACAATGGTTTTAACTGCTTCATTTCTACTCACAAGGGCAATTTTTGCTCTTTCCCACGGTGTTTATTGTTATTTTTTTTTATACAGCGAGTGCGTTTTACGCTCCATCTCGCCCCTTCCAAAAAGTCAACAATTCAGCTCAAGAAGGTTTCAAGATAGCTTTTTCATTTTTTATAGCATACCCATGTGTCCCCAAAGTTTGATTATCCATGTTTTTCATAGTTCAAATCCATTTTCCACATAATTCTCTTTTTACAACCACATTTTCTATCTAGCAATTCAACACATAATTCTTATGCCTACAAGCAATTGTGAACACGGCACTGCAAACCGAAAGCATATAAACAGCATTATGAATTACATCATGTAAAACATTATATCTAAGCTCATGTTATCCAAAATACTCAACCATCTTTCACAATTAACTTTCATCATAGGCTAGACAAAATTTCCATAACGCTAGAACTGTGAGACATGCCACTAAACATAGAATGCAACTAACACAATATATACAACTAAACATAAACATGCAAACATTTACAATAACAATGGAACTTTAAACTAAATATGCAAATATTATATGCAACTACCCTACTACCCCAATACCCCCAAACTTAGAATATTCATTGGCTCAATGAATGGAGATATAGGGTTAGAGAAACTCCCTATCGCTCAATTGCAAAGACCTCTTGGTGGTGAATCCGGTTAGTGATATATGGCACTACCGTCTCTGAATCTACTTTGCCACTCAAGTGTTGTCCCTTGACGTGCAAATGCCTATGCTAGTAACCTTGTCAAACCCGTGGCAAACGCTGCGAAATTATCATATATAGCGTCGACTTTTCGCTCCAACCTTCGGAGCTGTTGATCCACATGAATAGCGGTAGCTTGGGTTGACGGGCCCGCTTCATCTATCTAAGAGGGCTGCGGTGGGGGTTGGCTGATAAAGCCTTTTCCTCGCAGGTGCGGTGCACCTCCTGCCCAATCTTCAAATTTTGCAATGGTTGCATGTGTGATATCTTGACTCAGATTCTGCATTTGTTCATTATTCCACTAGACTCCTTGCTGGGCACACATGCTAGCTACAATAGATGCATGTGGGATACTTCCAGTCGTACTCCCCCTCATATACCGTAACATATTCTAATGGATCAGGTGGGCCACATGAATGTACTTGCCTGTGACTATTCCCCACAGAATGATTGCCCTCTCCGTTGTGATTTCATGCTGATGAGATGATGGAACGAGTTTGGAACATATAAACAAATTCCATGCCTTGGCATACCGATTCAAGGCTGAGGTTGGGAATATTCGAGGCTGATTCGTGTCGGCCTTATAAGTTCACTAAGTGCCTGGAATGCACAACTCGGTAATAACTGCTTCCAAATCTGTTTCCAAATAAGCCCCTTCTACCCAATTAGCAGACCCAGTCGGGGGTGTGTCAAGTATCCTGAAAACTGCCCTAATTGCGGGAGGTCTTAAATCCACTTGAACTCTGCGAACCACGGATAACCCACTCATCGTCTCTTTTGCATTCGCATAGAATTCTCGGACAATACCCATGGGGGCAAGCATAGGCGTGGCAGTCAATCCAAACCATCCCCTTTCTTGAATCATATTCCACAATTAACCATCTTGTTGCTCAGGCTTGAATCCCCTCTCATTCACAAATGTTTTTGCCACGATTCTGTAATACTCCATTTGGGCGTCTAAACTGAGAAACCTGGTATGATCCACAACATCCTCCCCTTGACTGCTAGAGGAAGATGATGATGAAGAAGAAGTGATAGAACTAGCTCGTTTGGGACCCATTTCTTAGACTGTTGAAGATGAACACTTGTTGATGAACTGATGATTCCCAAACTCAAATTTCAGAAACCCACCGAAACCCTTGATTTATATCAGTGTATGTATTGATCGTGGGTAAAGTAACTGAGGCACACGACTTGGGATGAGATGAACGGATGGAGAAAGATTAGGGCTCTCTGATTTCTCAATTTGTAACTGTTAGGAGAAGGGGAGTCGTGTGCGTTGTGGAGACTGAGATGGCTCTCGGTTATATAGAGTGATATAAGATATAAATCACAGCATATGTTTTAAAATTAAAAAAATTTCAACTTACGGTGTCGCATGACATGACATCGCTGATTTTTCAATCGACGTGTGGCGCGGTCTTGTGAGTGGAGTTTTGAGTCTGGCAGACATATGCGGTCTTGGTAGCCATGCGGTCTTGTACTATTAACATGGCGTGGCCGCACGACCCTTTTTCCTACACTTCCAATTTTCATTTCCAGTAATGTTAGACAGTGATGCCTTCTATTCAATTCACCTGCATAAACACCAATTACTCATGTCACAGTGTGAACCACGGAATAAGCATAAACAACCACATAAACTCTACCCTATACTTAAACACAGTCCAAGCAAATTCAGCTACTCACTCATTTATGCAAAACACAATAATCTATCACAATAAAAAATGAAGATGAACTAACTAAAACAAACGAAACTGAATAAATAAAAAATAGAGATAGAAATAATGGGTTGCCTCCCATCAAGCGCTAAGTTATAGTCGATTAGCTTGACTGTCTCTGAATCTCATGTCGAAGAAAGAATTGAGGTGACTTTCTGTCGATCCACCTCGCCACCAAAGTAATGCTTCAATCGTTGTCCATTCACCTTAAAAGGCTGATCCTGGTATTTATCGAACACTTCTATCGCACCATGTGGGAAGACAGTCTTCACTGTGAATGGCCCTGACCATCTTAATTTTAGCTTCCCGGGAAAACGTTTATGTCTGGAGTTAAAAAGCAAAACCCTTTGTCCCGGTTCAAATGTTCTGTCTATGATCTTGGGATCATGCCATTTCTTCACCTTCTCCTTGTCCAGCTTCGAATTTTCATATGCCTGTAATCGGAATTCATCCAACTTATTGAGTTGGAGTAGGCATTTCTCCCCTGCAGCTTTCAAATCAAAATTGAGTTTCCGAATTGCCCAATATGCCTTATGCTCTAGCTCCATAGGAAGGTGACAGGATTTTCCATAAACGAGCTGAAAAGGTGACATGCCCAATGGAGTTTTGTATGCAGTCCTATATGCCCACACAGCATCATCCACCTTTAAATACCAGTCCTTTCTCGTGGGATTCACAACTTTTTCAAGGATTCTTTTGACTTCTCGATTTGACACTTCAGCTTGGCCATTTGTTTGTGGGTGATAAGTCAGAGTAATAATCGATAGGTTCACCCCATACTTGGCCAACAACGTTGTAAACTGCCTGTTGCAGAAATGACTGCATTCATCACTAATGATGGCCCTTGGAGTCCCAAACCTAGTGAAGATACTTCTGTGTAAAAACCTGAGGACTGCCTAGGCATCATTTGTCGGAAGAGCTGCCACTTCTACCCATTTCGACACAAAATCCACTACGAGCAAGATGTAGAGATTTCCGCAGAAAGAAACAAAAAGGCCCATGAAAGCAACCCCCCACACATCAAAGATTTATACTTTGAAGATCGTATTCAATGGCATTTCATTTCTTTTCGAGATGTTCCCAACTCTCTGACATCTATCACACCTCTGGATGAAACTGTAAGCATCCTTGAAAATTGTCGGCCAGTAGAATCCTGCTTGTAGCACTCTAGCCGTTGTTCGTTCGCCACCATAGTGACCCCCATATACAGAAGAATGCTAATCCTGCAGAATCCCCCCAGTCTTGCTATATGGAATACACCTTCTTATCATTTGATCAGCACACTGTTTAAACAAGTATGGCTCATCCCATAAAAACCATTTGACATCATGCAGAAATTTTTTCTTTTGATAACCCACCAAGTCAAAAGGTACCATCTTACTCACCACATAGTTCGCGTAGTCTGCAAACCATGGCACTTCCCCTTCCACCACAAAAAACTACTCATCTGGAAAGGATTCATTAATAACAACCTTGTCTTCCGCTTCTCTTTCCAAATTCTCTAGTCGAGATAAGTGGTCCGCCACTTGGTTTTCAGTGCCCTTTCTATCCTTGATCACCAAATCAAATTCCTACAACAATAAAATCCATTTGACCAACCGGGGTTTTGCATCCTTCTTTTCCACTAAGTGTCGAATTACCGCGTGATCCGTGTACACTATCACCTTTGTACCAATTAGATATGCTCGAAATTTATCAAAGGCATACACCATTGCCAATAACTCTTTCTCTGTGGTGGTGTAATTCAACTGTGCATCTGTAAGAGTCTTGCTAGCATAATATATCACATGAAACATCTTTTCCTTTTTCTGACCCAAGGCAGCCCCTACAGCGTAATCACTAGCATCACACATCAGCTCAAATGGCAAATCCCAATCTGGTGCAGTAATAACTGGTGTTGAAGTTAGTTTCCCCTTCAAATGCTCAAATGCCGACATGCAGACCTCATCAAAATTAAACTGTGCATCCTTCTCCAATAAACTGCATAGTGGTTTAGTTATTTTGGAGAAGTCCTTGATGAATCTACGGTAGAAGCCTGCATGTCCCAAAAAACTGCGAACACCTTTTACTGAAGTAGGTGGTGGAAAGTTCTCAATAGTTTCTAGCTTTGCCCTATCCACCTTGAGTCCCTTCTTTGAAACGTTGTGTCCCAGAATGATTCCTTCTTGTACCATAAAATGGCACTTTTCCCAATTCAGCACTAAGTTTGTCTCAACACACCTTTTCAAAACCATCACTAAATTCTCAAGGCACAAATCAAACGAGTCCCCAAATACCGAGAAATCATCCAAAAATACCTCCACATTCTGCTCCACCATATCCGAGAAAATAGCCATCATGCATCGCTGGAAGGTGGCTGGAGCATTGCATAACCCGAAAGACATCCTTCTGAAAGCAAAAGTGTTGTATGGACATGTGAAGGTAGTCTTTTCCTGGTCTTCTGGAGTTATCATAATCTGATTGTAGCCTAAATACCCGTCCAGAAGGCAATAATACTCATGACCTGCTAGTCTATCCAACATTTGATCAATGAATGGCAGTGGGAAGTGATCTTTCCTCGTAGCTTTGTTTAGCCTGCGGTAGTCCATGCAGACTCTCCACCCCGTCACTTATCGTGTTGGAATCAACTCATTATTCTCATTTGAAACCACGGTCATTCCACCCTTCTTCGGTACACATTGTACTAGGCTCATCCATACACTATCTGAGATCGGATATATTAAACCTGCATCCAGCCATTTCAAAACTTCTTTCTTGACCACTGCTTTCATTATCGGATTAAGTCTTCTTTGTTGCTCAACCGACGACTTACTATCATCTTCCATCAGGATCTTATGCAAGCAAAACGAAGGGCTGATCCCTTTTATGTCTGCTATGGTCTAACCAATAGCCAATTTGAACTCTCTAAGGACTCGTAGCAGTTTTTCTTCCTGAAAAGATGTTAGTGCAGAAGAAATAATCACAGGTAGCTTTGAATCTTTATGTAAAAATGCGTACCTTAAATGATCTGGAAGTGGTTTCAATTCAAGTTCTGGAGGTGTCTCAAGAGATGGTTTCAATTTTACCGACATCTTTTCAGCTTTCTTCAATGGCTCGACAGGTGTTTTGAACTTTCTGAATTGTGGAGTGGTATCCAGATATTGCACAAGTTCTTCAACTTCCTTGTCCTCCAATTCTGAATTTTCAGCAATGACACTTCTCAACGGTTCATAATCCACTAAACTCTCAACTTCATCATTTAATACATGGTCCACCAAATCAATTCTGAAACATTCCTATTCATCTGTTGGGAACTTCATTGCCTTGAAGACGTTAAGGGTAACCTCCTGATCATGAACACACATAGTGAGTTCCCCTTTCTGAACGTCAATTAAGGTCCTTCCTGTAGCTAGGAATGGTCTCCCTAGTATGATTGGTATACTTTTATCTTCCTCGTAATCCAAGATGATGAAGTCAGCCGGAAAGATAAATTTGTCCACTTTCACCAATACATCTTCAACAATTCCCCGTGGATATGTGATGGATCTGTCAGCTAGCTGCAAAGAAATATTTGTTGGCCTTGGAGCTAGAAATCCCAACTGGTTGAATACTGATAAGGGCATCAAATTGATACTCGCTGCAAGATCACATAGACACTTATTGAAGCTCATCTTTCTGATCGTACATGGAATTCTGAAACTGCCCGGATCTTTTAGCTTTGGAGGTAGTTTGCGCTGAAGCACTGCACTGCATTCCTCTCTCAAGGCCACTGTCTCGAACTCTTCTAATCTCCTCTTCCTTGACAATATACCCTTAATGAACGTTGCATAACTTGGCATCTATTCTAATGCCTCCGCGAAAGGTATGTTGATCTGCAGATTTTTAAAGACCTCCAAAAACTTGTTGAACTGTTTATCTCCCCTCTGCTTATTCAATCTCTGTGGATACAGAATCGGAGGGTGGACTAGTGGTACTGTACTCATGGGCTTCTCATCTGAACCTGCTTTATCCTTCTCTACTTGCTGCAACTCAGAATCTTCCTTAATCAATTTCTCAAAGAACGTCGTTTCTCCTCGCTTGACCCACACGCTTCAGTAAGATAACACGGCGGCGCTACGCGCCCATGCTCGATTCTACAATCTTTTTCCCAGACCTTAATGTGATCGCTTGACACTGTTCCTTCCCTTCTCTTCATGGATTTGATTCTGTATTACTTGGCAATGAACCCTGGGGCCTGTTGTTAAGCATGCTCGCCATTTTCCCCATTTGAGTTTCCAGATTTTTAATAGCCAATGCTTGGCTTTTGATCATAACCTCCATGTTTGCCATGTACTTCATAATCATCTCCTCCATTTCTGATTTATTTTCTTGTTGAGGTACAGCTGGAGTGGGATGTTGTTGTTGTTGAGAAAATCCCAACGGAAAAGGTGGTCTTGGAGTAAACTGTTGCTGCGCTGGCTATGACTGAAACTGATTATTCGGCTGAAACTGATTTTGTTGATTTCCTTGATTATTTGACCAACTGAAGTTAGGATGATTACAGTTGTTGGAGTTGTACGTGTTCTGAAACTGTCCTTGGTCTTTCCTGTAATTGCTCACATACTGTACCGACTCCAAGCTAATAGCCCATTGATCTGTCGAGTGTGGCCCTGCACAAATCCCACATACGAAGGCAACTGTTTTCGCTTTGCTCTCTGCCAATGAATCTACTTTCTTCACCATAGCTGCCATCTGTGCCGACAACTTAGTAATAGCATCCACTTCCAACTAACCTACAACTTTGGGTTGTGGCATCCAAGATGTAGGGTTTTGAAAAGTCATTCGCTGCCATTGTCTCGATAAGGTTATAGGCTTCCTCATAGCTCTTTGCCCATAATGCTCCTCCTGCAACTGCATCTACTATCGGCCTAGACTGCTATCCCAATCCATTGTAAAATGTGTTGATCACCATCTAATCTGGCATACCATGGTGTGGACACTTCCTTAACATCTATTTGTATCTCTCCCAGGCCCCATATAAGGATTCACCCTGTTGCTGCTCAAATTAAGAGATAGTTGTCCTCATTTTCGCAGTCTTAGCCCTTGGGAAAAATTTGGCTAAGAACTTATGTGCTAGGTCCTCCCATGTAGTAATTGATCCTGAAGGCAAAGAATGAAGCCAACTTCTCGCTTTATCCCTCAATGAGAACGGAAACAACCTAATTCATATAGCATCCTCAGTCACCCTGTTGTATCTGAAAGTATCACATATCTCAATACGCTCAATAGGTGCTCATTAGGATCATCTGTAGCAGCACCCCAAAACTGTACTGAATTTTGCACCATCTGAATAGTGCCTGGTTTTATCTCGAATGTATTAGCTGCTATCGATGGTCTGACTATGCTTGACTATAGTCCATTAATATTAGGCATGGAATAGTCTCTCAGAGCCCTATGCTCTTCTCTTTGCTCTTCTCTTTGTCCCTCGGCTGCTATATCAGATGTAGTACCCTCTAACTCTGCTTACAAATTTCTACGCACTCTCGCTTTCCAACCACTCCCGTTAATATTATCTTGTGCTGGTATCAATTCTGAGTTGGATGATCGTGTGTGCATAAAAATTATACAAGTACCTGAAACAAAAAAAAACAAAGATAAAAATGAGATAAGATTAGATTTGTCTAAGTCATACAATATAGCTTAAAACTGATGATAATTATTTAAATTTATACGCCTTTCCCCGGCAACGGCTCCAAAAACTTGTTGCCTCTTTTTTAGTTCTAACAAAAGAGCTCTAACTCAATGCAAGCATGCACGTGTCAACAAGCAATACAGAGTAAGTCGAGTATCGATCCACGGAGAAAGATTTCTAAATTAAACTATTATGCATCAACTAAATCACTATTTTTATATGCTCAAACTAATGCTTATGATTGGAAATTACTCTAAACTCAAATAATAACTAAAAGAAGAATATTAATGTAATAAATCAAATCTGGTAATAATGGGATCCTAACTTCATTTAATAGTTCATCTAATTACCACCATCATGCAAGACTATTCACGTATCACAGGAAATTAGCCAAGAGCACATATGTAGATATAACCATTTTTCAATGTATCATGATCTACTCACATAACATCCACATACAATAGACATCATGTAATCATCAATAGAACCAATCTCACTATATTTCTATGCGAAATTGCAGCAATATTGAATTTAAGCACAAGCCCTTATATAACTCATACGGTGAAACAATATATGTCTATCTGGTTCACGAAATACAAAGCTAAGCAAAACAACCCCATATACGCATGCTATCATGATTACAACCATACTCGCATGTTATTTTTCAACTCCATACACGTACATAAAATGAATGGTGATCAATTATTCATGCATTCAAATCAACCATGATAGAAATTACTCACGATACGCAAACAGTCCAACAATCAAGCCATAAGTTAGACTACGTATTAAAATCCGTTAGAATCCCATAATAGAGTTTAGTTCATGACTGAACCAAAAGCCATTATGGGATCAAAGCAATACATGGAAAATAAACAAACAATTGAAAGAGAAAAGATAGAATCGATCAAACCCAATTGCTGATTATAATCCAAACGTAACGTTCAAATCCTCACTAATATCCAGCAACATAAAAGTAGTTCATCCACAATGATTGAAATCCAAAGAAGAAGTAGAAAATAATAAATATATGCTTGGCTTCACGTTGGAATTCTCTCAAAGTGTAAACCCTAGTTCTTTGTTATGAAAACCACGTAAAAACTGAAGATAGTTGCGTCTGCTACCAACCATGATCGTTTATACAAACTCAAACATTTAAATTTTAAAAATTAAAATAAAGTCGTGACCTTGATTCAACTACGCGCGCAAATTTTTTTCTAAACATTCTTGTGGTAGCGCCTGAGTGCATAATGATGTCTGTCTGGTTGAAGGCACGGGCACGCATGTTGAAGCTCTGTTGGCTGCGCGGTCGCGTGGCTCCTGCAGTTTGCATTTTGTGCTCTGTTGCTGCTACTGCTTTTGGTTCAAGTGCTGCTCCTTCTTCCTTCACCAATGCTTAGCTTCTTATCTCCACTTGTTCCTTGCGTCATGCTTCCATTAATCACATGCCATCTACTAATGTCGAGCTCATGCCATTTCCTGCACTTTTACACCAAAGGAGTTCTCAATACATGCAATGCAAAACAAAACAAAATGCAGCTAAAATACACTAAAGTGTACTTGAGATGGGCATAGTTCTCGTGAATTGATATCCAATAAGTAGGTATAAAACCCACTTATCAGGAGGGCATGTATTATTCGTGAAAAAGAAGGATGGGTCGATGCGTCTTTGCATTGATTATAGGGAATTAAACAAAGTCACTATTAAAAATAAATATTTGTTGCCAATAATAGATGACTTGTTTGATCAGTTGAAGGATGCTAAATACTTCTCGAAAATAGATATGAGAAGTGGGTATCACCAATTAAAGGTAAGGAATGAGGATATACCTAGAACGACATTCAGAACTTGGTATGGACATTACAAGTTTTTGGTGATGTCTTTTGGTTTGACCAATATTGCCCCTGTTGCATTCATGGATTTGATGAACAGGGTGTTTAAACCAGTTTTAGACAAGTTTGTGGTGGTGTTTATCGACGACATTCTGGTGTATTCCAAAACTCAAGAAGAACACGTGGAACATTTACGTTTAACATTGGAGACGCTAAGAAAGGAAAAGTTGTACTCGAAATTCTCTAAGTGTGAATTTTGGCTAGATCATATACAATTTCTCGGGTATGTGATTGAGAAGATGGGATTTCAGTGGATCCATCAAAAGTAGAAGATGTAATCAATTGGGAACAACCAAGAACACCTTCGGAGGTGAGGAGTTTCTTGGGACTGGCCGGTTATTATAGACGATTTATTCAAGATTTTTCCAAGATAGCCACTTCGTTAACAAATTTGACAAGGCTGTAAAATTTGTTTGGACGGAGAAGTGTGAAGAAAGTTTTCAAGATTTGAAGAAGAAGTTAAGTATGGCACCTGTGTTATCATTACCAGATAATACAGGAAACTTTATGGTGTATAGTGATGCCTCACATAAAGGATTAGGATGTGTCCTAATGCAGAATGGCAAAGTTATTGCATATGCATCAAGGCAACTGAAGGACTATGAGAAAGGGTATCCGACTCATGATTTAGAGTTGGCTGCGGTGGTATTTGCTCTAAAGATATGGAGACATTATATTTATGGAGAAAAATATGAGATCTACACAGACCATAAAAGTCTGAAGCATATTTTCACTCAGAATGACCTGAACATGCGTCAAAGAAGATGGATGGAATTGATAAGGGACTACGATTGCGAAATCTTTTATCATCCAGGCAAAGCAAATGTTGTTGCAGATACTGAGTAGGAAAGGTCGGGAAAAGTTGATGATGATAACCACTCAGGAGGAGCTTCTTACAGCCATAACAAAGCTAGAATTGGAAATAAAATTTCCAAATGAATCCGATGAACGACTATTCCAAATAAAAGTTGGTCCAACTTTAGTGGACAAGGTGAAAAATGCTCAACTACAGGATGAAGAATGCAGAAAAATAAAGGAAGGTGTGGACGAAGGTAATGCTAAGATTCGAGGGAAATTATGAAATTACACTTGTGATTCTGAAATGGGTATGGTAAGGTGAGACTTGTACTAAAATAACAAGTTTAGCTAGAGGTGAGTGTTATTTTGGAATGTGGATGTTAGTATATCTAATAGATATTGTAATTCTAATATTATGTGTAGGTGAACGTGAGTTTTAATATTATAGCTTACGCACGAGGCAAGTTTCTAAACCTTATCTTTTACATTGAGCAAATTTCTTACTCTAAAGTTTAATTAAGCAAATTCTTGTGTTCTTAATCATTATTTGAGCAAGCTATAACTTTAACTTTATTTGAACAAGTTTTGAATTCCCATAGTTATTGATTTACTCTAACTTGTTTGTTGTTAGACAAGTTTCTTTAATGTTATTCTTGTATTGTGAATGCAATTTCTTGAATTCCAATTCCTAATGTCGAATTATTTTATTTCAATTACTTGGCACAAGTTATTCTCATATTGAGCAAGTGTTATTTTTAGTTTGCTATTACTTAATATATATCCAATAATTCTATATCTTGTTTAATAATATCATAGCCTTATCTTAATATTGTTCAAGCAAGGATTATTGTTATTCAATACTTATGCTTTGTAGTTGTTTCTAAGCATGAGTTTAATATATAGTTAGTTTGCTTATGATTATTCATTGTTCCATATTATGTTATTATTGATCAACTGTTGTGTTATTAAACCTTATTGATTTAACTAGTCCTTTAGTTGATGATCGTTAAATTCTAAATTACCTTGAAACGTATCCAAACCAAACTTACTTTGGGCGGACTTGTACTCTAAATACTGAGATGAACAACCCTATCATTAGGGGATAATTTACGCTTAGCGTTGAAATATTTGTGCACAATACATTGTATGAAGGGCTGATCCCCCTAAGTACGCGGAGTCCCTATAGTCTTATGACTGTTAAAGTTTAAGTCGAAAAATTACTTATAACTATGGACATAGTTCGTCGTCTTAGGACCCTCAGTTATATATTTCAGAATGTTGATAGAACATATTGTTCAGTTCTATTGAGCCTATTATTTGGCAGTTGTTGTAAAGATTTTATTCATTGTCATTTTAAGTGAGCTTTGTTTGCTCACTCTTGCTTATATAAACCCTTACAGCTAAAGTTGAGAAGGTCAATGTACCTAGCACCAATAAAGGGAAGGGAAAGATGAACAAGTATTGAAGACTTGTAACATGTTGATATTTTATTATTAGACTTTATTTTAATGATTGTAATGAAGTATTTAATTTCCGCATTTGAATGATTGTATTTAAAGGTTAGATAACCTGGGAGATTTTATTAATGTAACCCCTTAATGGGAAGGTTTATTATTTAATTTTATTGTGATTGGTTAGTTAGATATGAATGTTTTTTTAGTGAACACCAAATCTTGAGGTAATGAAGTATCGGGATTTGGGGGTGTCACAATTATTGTTCAAGTTCAAGATTTCATATTAGATGTTATCATTCTTTAAAAGCATGATTCCTGTTATACAATAATTATTCGATTGTATACCTCTTGAGTTTTATTATTCAACTTGAATATCAATTATTGTTGAACCTTATAAGACTAGCGAACCCTTATTGATTCAACTAGTCCAGAGTTGATGAACGTTCAAAAAAATTCAGAATCATTGTTAAGCTTATCCAAACCAAACTTCCTTTGGTGCGGACTCTAATGTCAAACTAAGATGAACAACCCTGTTATAGGGGATTACTTATGCTTTAGCATTAAGATATTGTGCACATTATGATACTAAAGGCTGATCCCCCTAAGTACGAGAAAAAGAGTCCATAGTCTTATGATTGTTAAAGGTTTCAAGTATAAACACTTGGCAACCTAGGACGTAGTTCAAGGTTTTATGACCCTCAGAAGTTCTTTTGATTCTTGTTATTCATTCTTGATTCAAAAGCTGAGCTTTTTTTTTATTTTAGAAGTCTTTAATTCATTCCCATGTTATTATTTTATTGTTATATTATTATACTTGTGGGCAATCGTGCTCACTCTTGCGTAATAATAACATTGCAGTTAAGAACGAAAGGTTCGATGAACCTTCTACTAGCAAGGGCAAGGGTTAAGTTAACAAGTGATGAATACTTGTTGTTTATTTGATGTATTTATGTTTCAGACTTATGTTAAAGTTGTGCAAGACTTATTATTTGTTTATGTTTCTATATTTGAGATTTAAGGTTAGTATGACCTGGGATTGATGTATTACATTCAGATGTTATAACTCGATAAGGAGAGGATTTATTTCTATCTATTTATGGTTTTTCATTTATTATGATGTTTGAACAGTGAACACCAAATCCCGTGGGAATTGAAGTACCCGGATTTAGGGGTGTCACAGGTTGGTATCAAAGCTTTAGGTTATGAACTGTAACGCCCGAGAAAATCAGATTTTTATGACAATTAAATTTTTATTTGATTATGTGAATTAAATGAATTTAATTGATTTCTTTGTGAGTAAGCTATGTGAAAGTCGTTCTATGACCTAGAATGTGCTAACGTGGTTAGTATTCTGGCTACGTGTTAGAAATAGTTGTTTGGATTTTCCAAGACAATAATAATTGTTTTCCGAGAAATTTATGTAAAAACACTATTCATCTGCTTTACATTAGGGAATTATTTTGAAATTAGGAAAGCGATAATGATAGAACATCGTGAGGAGTTGGAATATCTGATAATATTTCATTTATGGAAAACGCAGTTTTCGCCTGCGGACTTAAAACATAAGGGTTGAGTATATTGATTTCCGAGAAGGAAATAATATGTGTAGAAGGAATGGCATTAGGTTTAATTCAAGTGTTATACAATTGGTGATGCTAGTTAGTATTCTATGTATAATACGTTGAGTAAATCTGAGGTACAATCGATTATTATGCGTATGGTATACTGAAGGGAATACGTGAATTATGCGTGTAGAATACGATGCGTATCATAGGATTAATCTATGTATCAATGAGTAATTCACTTGTATTGGATTATGATTAGCCCAATCAATTGAATGACTAAGCCCAATGAGATGGATGGGTTAAGTCCAAGTCAAGTCCCAATGTTTATTTAGTTAAGCCCAATTCATTAAAATCGAACCGTGGGTCGAACCAGTGGGTCACCCAATGGGTTAAACCCATGGGGCAACCCATGGGATGTCACAAAAGGAGGTGGGCCGGCCACCTTAGTGTGGACTCCAAGCATAAGGCTTGGTCACCAAGTATCTTACTTGGTGACCACACATGAATAGTAAGGAGGTGGGGTTTAATGTCCAAATTGCCCTCCATTCTCATTTCCTATAAATAAGAAGGCAAGGTTGGCCATTTGAGAGTTTTTCAATTACCAACCTAGATTATTTTGAGAGAGAAAGAGAGCTATACTCAACCAAAACATATATTTTGGAAGATTGGACTTAGAGTTTTCAAGAAATTCATAAGAATTCTTAAGGTATATTCCTTACCTTTCATCTCCATCTCTTTTAGATTTTCTTTCATTTTAGAGAATCATGAAGGGGTGGTATATGTCATGAGTGAGGATTTAAAGATGACTTACCATAGATTCAATCTCTATAAGTCATGATATTATAAAAATAATAAGGTTTGATATAGTTTTTGAACCATAAAAATATTGATAGTTGAGATCGATTGTTGATAAACGATTGAGCTCCATCAATACGTTAGTATATGCATCTTGTTTGGTTAGGATGTAGATATGAAATTCATGGAGTATTCCATGTGATTTAGCTTAAAGAACAATAATAACGAAGTTATAGGGAATTTTGCAGAAATAGACGTTAAACGTCGAAAACGCATAAAGTCTGGATTAAAGGTCAAAAGTTGTCGTGTGACTTAAAAACATCGGTTTCCAATGTCAACACGTGAGATGGGGTGATTAAGAGTTGTGGGTTCGAGAATCGTCGGATTCCGACTTAGAACGAAGAAAACGAGCATTGAACGCTCATTAACGTTTACGAACGTATATAAAATGAACTCAATAGTGAATTATGAGTTAACGGATTCGAAAGTATTGAATTCTTACATGAACACGTAAAGGATGTAATTCCTGACTAGTAGGAATTCGAATGGGTCCATTCGGATGTAAAACGAACAAATTAGGAAGTCGGGAGTTTCGTTAGAAAACCAAAACTGGTTTGGCCAACCGCAGTGCCAAAACCAGTACAAAGTGGTGGCGCCACAGTGCCAGACTCGGCCGAGTACCACCTTAACTTTCACGCCACAAATACTAATATATCTAGGGATATTGTGGGATGCTTCACAGTATACCGACAGTAGGAAAAAGTTGACCAAGTTAGGTTTTAAACTTCAGTTGTTTAGATACCTACCTGAGTTGAGTTTATATACTCAATGAATGTACTAAGACTAATCCTATATTACCTATACTAAGGTATAGAGTATTAAACTTAGGAATGTAATGCATGTTAACAAGATATGTACAAACGAACAAAGTTGGTACCTTATCAACGATGTTTGAGTCCGGTTAATAAACGTCAATAGAGTGATACACCAGGACGAAGGGTAATAAGTCATGTTGACTTTAATAAAGATATTAAGTTAACACAGACATAGAAGAGAAAGAAGTTGGTAGGAACAATGTGAATAATTATTTGATAGCTAATTACAGTGTGCTATGTGAACATATCATGTAGATTCTGTAAAGGCTGTGGTCAGTCGAGTATGTTATTTGAAGACGCTGAAAGACAAGTTTTCTTAACGCTTGTCTAACTTCCATATTAGCCAAGTTTTATGTGATTCGTTGAACTGAATTGCAAGACTTGTTTTAAAGAAAGGGTCGATGCCAGATTTTAACTCGGCTAGACTATTCGTAAGATATAGATTGATTATTATTCATATCATTCTATATAGAAATGTTAACGCTATCCTATGCCAAGTAATTGGTACGGACGTGAAGGTAAGGTTTGTCTATGAACAAACAAAAGTATTTTTCATCGATTATTCGATGGGCACGCGATTTTGCCAAAAATATTAAATATAAATACGTTTAATGAATGTAGTGTTGATCAACATAGAGTACTATAGGCTGATCACCTAGAAGTGCTCGTAAGTTATACGGATGAATGGCCTTAGTGTTGTGGACTCCTTTTCAAGTATGAAAACTAAAATTTATTGTTTATGGTCTATCGACCAGTTCAGAATTCCTAATCTATTATATACTTTGGGAATTGATGTTATGAACTGTTAAAGTATTATTGATTCAGAATACTTCATAACTATTGTTCAGTTATGTTGGAATTGTTATATAATTCATGAATGTGGTATTCTGTTATCCTTGATTAAACTTCTTTGAAATTTGTCATGCTCACTTCTTGCTTGAATTATATAAGCTGCAGCTTAAAGATGAACGTCTTCGTGAATGCCAAGAATCATAAGGGCAAAGCTAAGATGGATGCTTAGGCATTGTGTAATAGTTTAGTGAGTTTGTATGTATTATACATTATGAACAATGAATCGATGTAACGAGTTTATGAACACGGGAAGGATTATACTTTGATTGTAATAAGAAGATAGTAATTACTTTCATTTTGTTGTATTTTAATGGAATGATTGTATGGATGTTAAGACAAAGGAGCACCATCATCGGGTTGGAAGATACCCGAATTTGGGGGCGTCACAGGTTGGTATCAAAGCCTTAGGTTATAAAACTTAAGGGGGGGAAATCTTAGGCTAATAACCTCGTAAGGAAGGTAAAGTCCGAGGAATGAAATTCAAGACCATTGAATTAAGAAGATATTGAGATAACTCAGTATTGAAAGAATTAAATGATGAAAATTAATCTTAAAGATATTAAATGTGATTTGTGCTTATACTATTGTGTATTATGTACTAATCAACGTGTTATGTGTTTGTAGATGTCAAACGATAGCTTGATATTTAGAAACGTGGAAATGATAAGTGAGGACTCAGTTAACCAAGTTGAGATTGTACCAATGCCAGCGGCAGAGGTACCGATAGTTGTACTAAAAGACTCAGACATTGAGGAGTACATCTCTGAGGAGGAATACTCTGAGGAGACTATAGGATTAGCATCATACCTTAACGAGATGCTAGATGTGGAGGAGGAATGGAGGTGACATCGATTGACACGGTGTTACCTACTCAGGAGCCAGCATCTCTGGATGCAACTAGAGCATTGTATCTGGCAGTATTGGATAGGAATGTACATTTGTGTACTCATGTAGAGGCACAGATTGAGGAAATAACTGCCTTATGTGAGGCGAAAGAATCTGCAGAGGCAGACTTTGAGTCAGAGCACGATGAAAAAATGCTTATGACTGATAAGGCTCGTAACTATATGGATGAGGTCCTTGAGCTACAAAAGAAACTGGTTGAGAAAGACCAGAAAATAACTAGGATGTCATACATCCATGAATGCGCTCATGAGGATTTCAAGCTGAAAATTGCTTATTATTCTATTGAGTCCGGGCAGACTCGACATACCATAAGTCGAGATATAGTGTCGATTCTGGCAAATCAGAAATATGAAAATGTTGTTCGACAGTGTTAGTAGATCGCTAGATCTTTTTGGTATATAAGTAGTGACGTAAAACCCTCTTTTGTATAACTAAGGGTAGTCTTTTTGTAAATCCCAACTTTTGTAGAAGGCAATCGCGGGATAGTATGTAATAGCGTTTGGCTAAGGGAACATGATGTAAATAGTTTTGACTATGAAAGCATATTTATATAATGAAGTTTTTATTTAACATGCTTGTTGTGGTATGAATGGTTGTTGTTAATTTAAAATGATAACCAAGTAGTTAAATAGATAATAACGAAGCTTTATTTATTTAATCAGAATTATGTCGCCGAGAAGGAGACAACGGAACCAAGAGGCCGAGTCTCATAATGAAAATCAGGGGGGTCCTAACAACCCTATGCAAGAGTTCGTTAATTTATTAACGGCTGCATTTAACCAAGTGGGGGGGGGGGTGGGATTCATATAGCTCCTGGGGTAGCAAGAACAACTACCTTTAAGGACTTTAAAAGTGTGGGTCCTCCCGAGTTCCGAGGAACGACAGATCCCCTAGAAGCCCAGACATGGATTAGAGAGATTGAAAAGGCGTTTGTGATAACAAACGTAGGTGAGGCACAAAAGACTTCTTTTGCGACTTACATGATGAAGAGGGAAGCCAACTACTGGTGGGAAGCTCACTAGGGTGGGGCTAGGACAGAGGCTGTTACGTGGGAAGTTTTCTTCAAGAACTATTTCCCTACTAGCATGCAGGGTAGGATGGAAATTAATTTCCTAGAACTTAAGCAGGGGGATATGACAGTTCCCTAGTATGCCGCCAAGTTTAACGAATTGGCCAGATTTGCTCCACATCAGGTGGATATAGAGGAAAGGAAGGCGTGCAGATTTGAGCAGGGCTTAAAACCCTAGCTCTATAGTAGGATATCGGTTTTCCAAAGTGCTTCCTACGGAACCATTCTGGAGAAGGCGATAATAGCTGAAGGTGGTGGTGAGGCTTTGTCTTAGTACCACGAAGAGCGGAAGATTAAAAGTAAGATAGAAGGAGGTAATAAGGCTGAAGTTGCCAACGGAAGCGGCAACTTGCCAAAGAGGAAGAGTTTTAATCCCGGGAATACCAGGTAAAGCAGGGAGATCCCAAAAGGAGAACGGAAGCATGTAAGATATGCGGAAAATCTCACATGGGAGTCTGTTTAAAGGGGAAAATAGTATGCTACAACTGTGGGCAGGAGGGGCATTTGTCACCCAACTGTCCTAACCCTAAGAAGAACCAGGGGTGTTTTGTCTGTGGGTCAATGGACCACATGGCAAGAAATTGCACGAAGAAGGGTTTAGAGGGGAATAAGAGTTCTGGTAGTGGTAAATTAGCCATTACTGGACCAACACCATCAGTGGGTAGACCCTCAGCTCGTACGTTTAATATGACTGTTCAAGATGCGGTTGCATCAACAGATGTGGTAGCAGGTATCCTTCCGGTCAATGAGATAAATGCATATGTGCTTTGGGAATTGATGTTATGAACTGTTAAAGTATTATTGATTCAGAATACTTCATAACTATTGTTCAGTTATATTGGAATTGTTATATAATTCATGAATGTGGTATTCCTGTTATCCTTGATTAAACTTGTTGAGCTGTCATGTTCACTTCTTGCTTGAATTATATAACTGCAATTAAAGATGAACGTACTGTGAATGCCAAGAATGATAAGGGCAAAGCTAAGATGGATGCTTAGGCATTATGTAATAGTTTAGTGAGTTTGTATGTATTATACATTATGAACAATGAACGATGTAACCGGTTTATGAACCTGGGAAGGATTATACTTTGATTGTAATAAGAAGATAGTAATTACTTTCATTTTGTTATATTTCAATGGAATGATTGTATGCATGTTTGTACAGTGGAGAACCATCTGTCGGGTTGGAAAATACCCGAATTTGGGGGCGTCACATGAACCGTAGGTGGGGGAAAACCTTAGGTAGTAACTGTCGACGTCGGTATTTTTAGCTGTCCCTTTTCGTTACTTGTTCTTTGGTGTTCTCATGTTAGGTGAGATTTGTTTGAAAAAACAAGTGAAAAAGGTCTGACATGTATAATGTCAAAGATGGACTGTTAAGAGTCGCCAATTAGTTTTTTAAATGGTTGTACCAACACAACTGAGAAAAGGTTTGCACATTGACCCAGTGATGTGACACTGCTAAACGGGTCGATGAAACCGAGATTCATTAGGGTCCGAGAACTTGATTATGCGGAGGGAAAGTGTTAGGCACCCCCCGACATCTGTGTTACCACGGTGACCGCCTCTTTTTAAGAAAACTATTATCTGAATGTGTGTGTGTGTGGGTCAATGTGCTGTTTATTTGAAAGTGGTATGAGGCCTCGTTCGCACCTATATACACAGGGTTTGAATTTGTGTAAAAATTCAATTTTAGTAAGATATTGTAGTGATGTTTTATAAAAGAGGTTTTTCAAACCCTTGTGCTCAATAGTAATTGAGACCTTTTATACTTCCATTTTATTAAGTGTTCGGCTTGATTGATTTTATTTTCGAGATGCGAAGCATCTATAAGAAAATAATGTACAAAATAATGTCGATTTCCCCGTGGGTATGAAAACCATCTGAGGAAATTAAGACACCGCAGAATAATTTACAAGCTGCTTACAGCTGACAATGTCCATCACAGGAACCAAATCTAGATAAAAATAAAATGAATCTGTGATCACATGATTCCTAGGCTCACATGATACCGCAATTTGTATGAAGGCAGTAACCAGATATATATATAAAAGCTATAAATATATATATATATATACAGACATGATCAGCCACCACGAAGCACCTCCATGGGGGATCAGAAAAGGTAAATAAAGCTGTAAAAGCTATCAATAGCCACGAAGGAAACTCCAAAGTGACGACGAAGCGTAGATAAAAGTCATATAAGCGATCAACGCCACGAAAGTGAACTCCAGCGACAAAACATAAAGAAAGTCAGAAAAGCGATCAACTCGCCACAAAGTAAAATCGGCGGGGATTTAAAATGTATATATATATATATATATATAAGCGATAAACACACCGGATGTAAAATCTGTGCTCATCGAATGAGTTCGACAACAGCTTAATATATATATATATATATATATATATAAGCGAGTAAATGTTTCGGATGTAAAATGCAGGCTCATCGAACAAAGTTCGACAACAGTTCATATATATAAGTATATATATATATATATAAAAAGCGAGTAAATGCTCCAGATGTAAAATCCAAGCTCATCGAACAGAGTTTGACACACAGTTAATATATATATATATATATATATATATATACAAATTGAAAATAATACCACGAACCGAAGTCTGGGCAAACACACGCAACACGACTCTCAACGTGAAGAAGGGTGTGTCCAAAGATGAAGAGAAAGGCTTTAAAGTGTGTAAGAAGGCTTACAGTGGACTGCCAAAGAAGACTTCTATATCTTTAAAGTAGATGAAACTCAGCTCCCGCCGGTACAGGAGTAGCTATATGTGAGCTCACAAGTGTATAAAATGGGAAAGCACTCAGTATATTGCAAGTACGGAGCAAATTTGACAGGGCTTCCTCGATCTTTCTTTTTTTTTAAATGGCTACCCCAAGCCCTCTATTTATAGAGGGGGGAGCCGCAGGTGTACCTGAGGCTTTCCGGGTTGCCCTGGGTTTCTCGGGTCGTGTCATCTCGTAGTACGTGCATGTAGGCACTGCAATGTTCGCTCGAACTTTCAGAATCGCAATTTGGGCATCCGGTTGAGGTATATAAAACCTATTTCGGTCCGTCGTTGTCGAGAGTTGTATAATGTCATGTGATTAGAGGTTGTACGAAGTCATGAAGATGGGACAGTGCCCTACGGTCTTCAGACTTCAAATTTTATTCGTTACCCTGCACAATAGTCACTTGGGATTGGTTTTCCTTGATTCTTGTGGTACATCGTTGTGTAGAAATGTATGTATAAGATGTTGAGACGACGTGATGTGGCCTTGAGTTGGCGAGATGACGACTTTGCCCCTCACCGGAGTTATCGTCGGTATGGGCTGGTAAAGCAGACGTTGCTTAGGGTTATCTCTGAGATTGGACTGCTGCAAGTGTTGAAGGTCCTCAGTATCATCTCTGAGGTGTACCTGTCCTCTCGGTATTATCTCTGGGTATGGTTCTGAGTGCCTCGGTGTGAGTGCCGAGGTTGAAGCTGATTGCATGCACTTGAAACAAGCATTTCCGGGGTTATTACCGAAACTGCACTCCTTGGGGTTATCTCCAAGGTTGATAGCTGTTATTCCCAGTGTTGGGACTGAGACTGGATACCTCGGGGTTATCTCTGAGATTAATCGGCCTTCTCCGGTGGAATTTCCGGTGTTGGAACTACATGCCTCGGGGTTATCTCTGAGGTTGGAACTGTTACTCCCGGTGTGTGTTCCGGGGACGAGTTTGAACTTTCGGTAGTATCCGGACTGGATGTAAGCTTTCTTCTAGGGTTATCTCTGAAAGATGAATCTGCATTCTTGTAATGTCAGTTACAGGTGTGCAAAAAATGTATGATGCAATGCAATGCATGGGTAGGATAAAGAATCCTAGACACTTGAAAATGCAACATGATACAAATGTATGATGCATGTGTTCGGGGTTGTTGCCCAACATGCTGGGGATGATCGCCAAATCCTTGTAACTATTACCGAGGATTGGCAACTATGACCTGATTGGATGTGTGATCCGAATCTGTGTGACGCTGACGTTGGGAATATCACCAAAGTCCTTAATCCTTGATACAGACTTGATTCTAAAGATGTGCCTCTTATGTGTAAGAGATCTGTGGGGATAAGGCTTTGTCTGTTTGAGGATGTGTATAACATATTCCATCATCGATCCTCTTTGGTGATGCTGACTTTTTTTTGGTTTGTATCGCTGGGATATGCTAATGTTCTGTTGGATATACTGCCAACAACATATGTTGTTAGGGTTGCCTGACCTTCGTTGATGTGTACTTCACCGACGTGTGAATCAACGGATGAAAGAGTATACTGTCAAGGCTGCTTGACATTCGTTGACGTGTGAATCAACGGTTGCTATGCGTGGTGACCCCCGCTGGGGAATGTGAATATCACAGAACGCAATCATCGAACAACTTTCGATGCCTCGATGGGTTTACTTGCCCTTGTCTAAAATATCATCAAGGTTGCCTAACCTTCATTGATACATATCAATGGAAGATAAAGCGTGGTGACCCCCAGCCGGGGAAAGCGTTGTAACCTTGTTAATGTGTGCTTCAACGGCTGATATCATCGGATGGCTTCCGACGCTTCACTGGATTTACTTGTCAATGGTCATATTGATGTCAAGGCTGCTTGACCTTTGTTGATATGTGTGTCAACAGATGACATGTGTTGTAACCCCCGCCGGGGAACCACTTTTGATATTGCATTGTGACCCCCGCCGGGGATTTGATTCTCGAGCTTGCATTGTGACCCCTGCCGGGGACTGTTAGAGAATTAGGGTGTCGACCCTGAATTGGTGGCATTGGACCTGCGTAAGGTATTGCTGAGCGTGGCTGATAACATTTGAGATCATCGGTATAGTGTACCTTGTGTTTGGGCGAACACCAATGAATGATGGACATACCCAAGGTTCAATCTGAGAAGACCAGGATTTGTAAGCTATTCTGCTCAATCGCGTAGCATTTTTATCCCTGATTTGACCTTTTCAGTTTGTAAGAACTCCTTTGCAACTCGAACTTGACCGAATCGGAGGGGTGGGACCCATATGAGGGTGCCGCAGGTACACCTGCTTCAGCCACAGGTGGACCTGCTTCAGCCACAGGTGGACCTGCGGCCAACCGTGGATACTTATATCCTGTAGGTTGATCTCATAAGTAATTTGCAACTTGCGCCGCGAAGAAAAATCTGAGAGTTCTCCTTCAGATCTGCTGAGTTTGAGCGACTTTTTGCAAATTCTATCACCGTACAAGTGTTCTACACTATCCTGGTAATGTATGCATGTACTTTTTTCCAGCCCCTCAGATGACCCATTTGGTACTGCAGGCGCAGATCCTCATTTGTATAGGCCTGACATCCCTGTTGATAGAGATCCAGTGACGCAGGAGGAGTTACATCAGGTGAACAGGATTGATGATGTAGATATTGACACCATTGTCTTCTTCTGATGTGTATTCTCGTTATATCTTTTGATAGGCCTCTGTTAGCTATTGGGTGGCTGTGCCCCATTCTCGCTATATCTTTTGATAGGCCTCTGTTAGTAGTAGGGTGTCTGTGCCCCATTTCCCTATATTTTTAGTTGTACAGAGATGATGTATGTAGATGTTGATATACTTAGGAATGTATGCACAGTTTTTTATTCCCTATATCATATTGCCATCTATTATCTATAGTGCATGTATCATGTTATGCATATGTATGTATTTCCAGAGATATCCAGCATTGACCCCTGGATGGTCTTATGACACGGCCGTCTGATGTCTGTCTTCTTGACAGTTAGTCAGATTGATCATACCCCACCATTATTGGTGGCATCGGTATCGATCGTGGTATGATAGCATGTCACCATCGAGACGAGGTGATCGTGGATCATTTGTAGCGACATACTTGTGATCATGTTGATGTTTCGAGTTCCACAGATTCATGGATGGCATGCAAGAGCATTGGGTATCGGAGGCGGGTTTTCGATTTGGGACCCGTGAGTTGACTCTACTCTGAGGAGTATGCACGTTGTGATGTTGCCCTTTCGGGCCGGACCTTGCGTGCATATGGCTTTGGGGGACATGAGTCGACGGTTTATGACCCTCACTAGATTGAGGCGTAGGGTGGTGCAGGATGAGCTTACCTCTAGCCACGTTATATCCCAGCATTTTCTGTTTGACAGATTTGGCTTCGAGGATAGTTATACACGACATTCTGGGGATTTCACCGCATCGGAGGATCATTGGCGTATAACCAGGCTGGATGTACTGCTATTGTGCATACTATCGTATGTCTATATGCCACGATACATGGATGAGATAGACATTGGAGTCATCATGGGAGTGAGAGCTCTCAGGGAGGGTCTTACCATCATTCCTATGATTATAGCAGAGACTCTGAGGTCAGCTACATACTGCTGCACTTATCCGACAAGAGTATTTACCAGCAACTCGGTCATGTTGTACGTGTTGTTCATGTCACACTTGAGACCGATCGGCACTTTTAGATGGCATGGATATTATTTCACCCATGATATAGCCATGTCATACTCCTTTCAGCCATCGGAGTGTATGGATGCCATGTCTTGGTCTATGTTCTTGGCGGATATCAGAGATCCGTTTGTCATATTGTCATGCTCAGGGCTTAGCTCACCCTATAACTTTATTACTCATGCTCCGGGCATGGATTATCTCCCTTTGGCTGGTTTGAGGGGTATGACTACCTATCACCTGATGGCCGTGATGTCGCAGTTTGACCAGTTCCAGGATTTTCATCCTTTTGAGGGGGTGCTAGGTCAGCGTTTAGCGTCTCGTTATCTTTCAGCAGAGGATTGATCCCGTGTGTACGCTTGTTGGGATCAGCGTGAGGTAGAGGTTTTCTCTATTAGCCATCCGGGATGTTCACCAGAGTATTCTGCATGGATGGAGATAGAGATTTCATCGACTGCAGCAGTATCCACATTATCGGATAGTGATTCAGACGATGGATAGCCCATGGAGGACATTGATTCCCACATCGAGGAGGAGCAGTCTACTAGGTTGCCAGCATTTCCTTTAGATTCTCTCGATTACCAAAAGACTGTTGTGATCAAACATTCGAAGCATAGTACTTGACGAGTCTTCATCTGATGACCTTCGAGAGAGACCAGGCTAGAGCCTTGATGTTGACTGCCCTTGATGGGAGAGACACAACTCTGTTAGAGAGAGATGATGCATTAGCTCGTAGAGACGCCGCTGTTGTTGAGCGGGATGAGGCTAGATTAGCCAGAGATGCAGTGATAGTTGAGCGGGATAGTGTCATATCTGCCTAGGATGTCGCCGTCACAGATAGTATTGCAGTGCGGTCCCTTACTACTGGCATGATAGCATAGATGAGCACTTATATTGATAAGCATATGGTCACCATGCATCTTCTGCAGATCTGTTGGGTTATGTGGACACCCTTGTACAGGATACCACAGCTTCGCCTCCTTCTTTTGAGAGGGATGCCATGTTGGGCTTGTTAGCTCGCATATATCCTGAGTCGTAGCAGGACTTTGACATTTTCCTGCACAGTTTTCATTGTGTATATCAAACAGCATTATATATAGCAGGGAAATATATTTTTGATCACTTCCCTTTTAGATATGTTCTGATACTTGCTTGATATTTTGCCTGCTTCTTCAGGACTTGTTATCTTGATGTATTCTGAACTCCTCCTTGAGGGATGGACATTGAGTTGTCACTAGATAGTTCAGAATGGATCATTGATCTGTGTGTATCCCTGCCATCTTTGGTGTCTTGGGACTGGTTTCTATATGGATATGTAGAGAGGAGTATAGCTTTCCTCTCTGAGATTGACCGCACCACAGATGGTCGCCAGTACTTCTATTTAGGAGAAGCCTAGTTAATTCCATCTCTTATGGGTTGGTGTTGCTCTTTGAGGCACAACCGCAGCTTAGATGGTCGCCGAATCTCCTATTTAGGAGGAGTTCAGGTAATTCCATCCCTTTGGTCTGAAGTCGAATGAAATATAGTGGATTGAAGGATGATCCCAGTACCAGTTGACAAGGGTTTGTGTTTTGGTAGGGGGGATGAGACCGAACCATAAATGGTTGCCTACGTACTCCTATTGAAGAGGAGATCAGGTTTGCATAGTTCGAACCTGGTGTAAGAGGTTCAACGCTGTATGTGGCAAGAATGGTGTAGGAATTTTTTATTTTTAAGGAGAAAGGAGTAGAAATGTTTTTGTTGTTTTTGTTTTATTGCGACTGGGCCATGTAACATGGTTGCCTACGTACTCCTATTGAAGAGGAGATCAAGTCGGTGTAGTTCACCCCTCAGGGCAAGTTGGAAAGCGTGATCCCATGGGCAGGTCAAACTGCGGGGATGAGAAAGTTTTATCCTAGGTTGAGGATAAACTGCAGGCGTGAAAAGTTTGATCCCATGTTGGGGGTAACAAACTATAAGCGCAAAAAGGTTCAATCCCTGGTGGGATGATCGAAGTCGTAGGAACGCAGAGAAGCCAAGCTGCTGGATTGAAAAGTAGGTTTCCCTGAGGGGCAAAGTGTGGAAAAGTTGTATGTGGTAAAGGGTTAAAGAACCAAAATGCCTGGTGATCTGATGGTCCAACACCAGGATGTTTGCTTGATGGCAACCTCAGACATAGTACCGTTTCACGGTGTCCGAGTTGATGAGTTGTGGAAATTCATCGCCGTCTATTTCTTGCAATCTGAGAGCACCCTCTGTCAATACTTCCTTAACAACAAACGGGATTTCCCAGTTAGGAGCAAATTTTCCCTTAGATTGATCTTGGTTGTCAATGATCTTCTTCAAAACTAAGTCATGTTGTTTAAACTGTCATAGCCGGACTATTTTGTTGTAGGATCTGGCGATCCTTTATTGATATAACTGACCGTGGAAGATAGTCGCGGTTCGCCTTTCGTCTATTAGCGAAAATTGGTGATACCTGTCTTTTACCCATTGGTATTCCTCCAGCTGAGCGTCTATCAACACTCTGAGGGATTCCATTTCAACTTCTACGGGGAGCACTGCTTCCATCCCATAGGTTAATGCGTAAGGGGTTGCCCCAATGGAAGTGCGCATTGAGGTTCTGTAGGCTAACAGAGTAAGAGGCAATAGGTTAGGCCAATCTTTGGGATTGGCAGACATCTTTTGCATAATTTTCTTGATGTTTTTGTTAGCCACTTCAACAACACCATTCATCTTTGGACAGTAGATAACGGAGTTAAGATGTTTGATGTGGAATTTACTGCATAACTCCTCCATCATCTTGTTCTTGAGGTTCTTAGCATTGTCTGATACAATCACCTCGGGTTGTCCATATCGAAAAATGACATTATTTTTGATGAAAGCAATGATGACTTCTTTGGTAACCCTGGGGAAGGAGACTGTTTCTACCCACTTTGTGAAGTAGTCGATCATTGTGAAAATAAATCGATGTCCATTACTGGCTTTAGGCTCAATGGGCCCAATAACGTCCATTCCCCACATTGAGAAGGGGCAAGGCAAACTCATATTGTGGAGTTCCTGTGGAGGGGCATGGATAACATTCCCATGAATCTGGCACTGATAGCATCTCCTGACGTGGTCATTGCAGTTAGCTTTGAGAGATAGCCTATAATGTCCTGTCCTCAGGACTTTCTTAACAAGGAGGGGGCCACAGACTCCACCATGGATCTCATCCATAAGCCTTTGAGCTTGGTCTTTGTCTAAACATCTGAGGAGACCTAATCCTGCATCTCTTTTATAGAGCGCGTCTCCACTTAGGTAGAATTTTATAGTAAGTCGATGGATCCGCCTTTTCTCAGTCAGGCTCACTTCAGCGGGTGTAGATCCATCTCGTAGGTATTCCTTGATATGTTGATACCAAGGATGCTGGATGGCAGGTAGCTCATCCGATACTTCTCTAATGTAATTCCCATAGGCTGGGACCTTGTGCAGGGAAATTGTGAAGCTTGGCAAGTGTCCTTTATCTGATATGCGGATTAAGGAGGCCAAAGTTGCTAATGCATCTGCAAAGTCATTTCTATTACGAGGAACGTGTAGAAAAGAGATTTCTTCGAACCCCAAAACCATATGTAAAACTTGCCGATGGTAAGGCAACAAATGTAGTTCTTTGGTTTGATAGATTCCGGTGGATTGTCTGATAACCAACTCTAAATCTCCAAAGACAGTTAACCGCCTGATGCCCATTGAATGGGCAAGTTTTAGCCCCATAAGACAGCCTTCATACTCAGTTGTGTTGTTGGTGCTGACAAACTATAATTTGACGGCGTCGGGATACTGCTCCCCTGTACTGGATACTAGAACTGCTCCAGCTCCAGAACCTTCCATATTAACAGCTCCATCAAAATACATCTTCCATGTTTGGCGCGTATCATACTGATGGTGTTGCTGAACTGTCATTACTCCTTCACCGGGGAAATATGTTTCCAAGGGTTTGAAGTCCCCTGACGGTGCGGCGGCCAGTTGATCCACAATTCCTTGACCTCTGATGAAATTTTGAGTCACATAGACAATGTCAAATTGTTGTAGGATCAACTGCCATCTGGACAGCCGACAATTTAACATGGGTTTATTGAACACATACTTGAGAGGATCCACGCGGGATATGAGATGGGTTGTGTGACCATGGAGGTAATGTTGTAACCTCATGGAAGCCCATGCTAAAGCACAACACGTCTTTTCGATCAGAGTGTACTTGTGTTCACTGCTGTTGAATCTTTTGCTGAGGTAATAGATAGCCCATTCTTGGCCTCTATCGTCTTTCTGTCCCAGCATGCAGCCCATGGCGTTGTCACTTATGGATAGGTACATGAACAAGGGAACATCATCCCTGGGTGATACCAAAATGGGAGCTTTGACTAGCTGTTCTTTAATTGTGAGGAAGGCATTCTGGCACTCATCATTCCATTTCATGGAGGAGTTCTTCCTTAATAGCTTGAAGATTTGCTCACAAGTTGCTGTGAGTTGAGAGATAAACCTGCTAATGAAGTTGATTCTTCCCAAAAATCCCCGTATTTCCTTCTCTGTCTGAGGAATGGGCATTTCCGTAATGGCCTGGATTTTGGAAGGATCCAGTTCAATCCCTTTGTGGCTGACTAAAAATTCTAGCAACTTGCCTAATTTAATGCCAAAGGCGCACTTGGCTGGATTTAACTTCAAGTTGTACTTACGCAACCTGTTGAATAGCTTTCTGAGATGGTCTAGGTGGTCATCCTCCTTCCGGGACTTGACAATGATGTCATCCACGTAGATTTCTATCTCTTTGTGCATTAAGTCGTGGAAGAGAGCCATCATAGCTCGCTGATAGGTGGCTCCAGCATTGATGAGGCCGAATGACAACCGTCTATATAAATAGGTTCCCCAAGGCGTGATGAATGTAGTTTTCTCACGATCTTCCTCAGCAACCATGATCTGATGGTACCTCGCAAAGCAATAAGCAAAGGAGTACATGCAGTATTGAGCAGTATTGTCAATGAGAATGTGGATAAAAGGGTATGGGAAAGCTATCTTTAAGGCAAGCTTTGTTCAAGTCCTGATAATCCACACAAACTCGCACCTTTCCTCCAGGTTTAGGCACGGGAACAATGTTGGATATCCACTCAGGATATGTGGACACCATGATGATGCCAGTTTGAAATTATTTCACAATTTTTACTTTTACCTTAAAACTCCACTCAGGTTTCAATCGTCTGAGCTTCTGTTTGACTGGCTTGAATCCCTCTTTAATGGGAAGGCGATGAAATACAATGTCGGTGGACAAACCCACCATGTCCTTATGAGACCATGCAAACACATCTTGGAATTGGGTTAGTAGCATAACCATGTCATTCTGCTGGTTTGGGGTAAGGTCTGAACCAATCTGGATTAACTTAGGGCTTTCTAAAGTTCTAAGATTGAATGAAGTGGTTTGATTAAGGTTGGGTTTAGGTTTGTCTTTGACCCATTCTTGAATTTTCGGAGGCACCTCAATGTCCTCATGTATTTCCATCAAGGCTGAATTCGTCTCTACATCAAAGGTACAATCCTGTTGGAGAAGAGGCACCATATCAGCAAGTATAGGCACATCTGAATTTAGGGTCCTAAAACAAAATATGCTTTCACTTAGTATATATGACAAGGTTTGATCATACAAAGTGTAAGCATGTACTGGCAAAACGACTACTAATACTGTACAGAAAAGTAATCAATTATGATATCTACAGGGCAGAAAGAGTTTCTGCCCGTTTTACCCTTGTCGACCAATGCAATGAGTGCTGCTCCAATTGGCAAGGGCAAAGTCCGGGTGGACTGCAGTGATGGAGGGATTGTCATCGTCCTCCCTATCCCGAATGATGGCCATTATGTCCGAGCAATCATCGCCTGGGGTTTATCTATTTGTATGTGCGTCATGAACAATGATGCGTATGCCCGACATCATTCGGATGACGTCTTGTTTAACACTTTGTTTCTCTTCCTCCACGGCGGGATCTGGAACAAAGACTTCTTTTGCCTTCACCGGTACCGGCTTTGGAAATAACATAGCCATCACGTTGGCTGGCACCTTTACAAGAGGTTGTGCAGACTCATCAGTTGTAAGTGTAGACAACCGTCGTGTAACTGAAGCTAGAGGAATCTTAGGATGTTTATGTGGATTCCTGTTACTAGAACTGGCAGAATAGCCTAGCCCGGCTGTCCCAGTTTGACTGATAACTTGGATGGGGTACTTGATACCCTGATGATCTTTACCTAGCCCTTGTCCTGGCTGATGACCCAAGGATATTATTTCTTGAGTAGCTGCCATCACTTCGGCAGAAATCTTGGGTGTGAGAGGTGGCGTTCCAATAACATGGTACTGAGTGTTGCTCACCTCCAAGGTGTGAAAATTGACCGGTTCAAAATCTGAATTGACGTTGATGTATGGTATGTCACTATGTGGAGGACACTCCGGTTCAGCATTGACTGTGACTAGGCTATCGTTGATAATGTTTTTTAACTATTGATGAAGGGTGGAGGGGACTGCCCCTGCCATATGAATCCATGGTCATCCCAAGAGTAGGTTATATCCCGAATCTATCTTGAGTACGTGGAAAGATACACAGAATGTATGGGGACCAATTTCAATTGGCAGTTCAATTACTCCGACCAAATTCCGACGGGCTCCATCAAAAGCTTTGATGACCATATGGCTGCTCCGGATTCGGTTGAGATTGATATTCATCTTCACCAAGGTAGCGTGTGGACAGATATTTAGAGATGAGCCTCCGTCTATCAAGACTCCAGCTAGCATATATCCGGAGGAAAAAACCGTAATGTGCAACGGCTTGCAATGACCGGTCCCTTCGGGCGGGATGTCGTCATCAGTGAAGGATATCACATTGTTGTTGAAAATGTGATCAACCAAATGTTGAAATTTTTCCGCATCAACTGTCTTTGGTAGATAGGCTTCTTTTAAAACCTTCAGCAAGATCGTCTGGTGATCCTCGGAAGTTAGGACCAAGTCCAAAATTGAGATTTGGTGTGGAGCTTCTTTTAAGCTTAAAACCACCTTGGCTTCCTTATGACCCATTGTGCGGAGGAATTTTTCAATCTTTTCCATGGGTATTTTCCCCTTTGATTTGATGGTAGACTTCATCACCCGTTGGGGAAGATACAGTGGATTCTCCTTCGACACTGCAGCAGTTGTATGTGAGGTGGATCCTTCACCTTCTCTATAATTCCATGGCACTTTATGTAAGCTAACAATAGGATATTGTGCTCTGCATGACAAGTTGATTGGCTCGGGAGTGGCCACTTTCAAAGGATTGTTGCTTCCCCTGAGTTGAATTATTGGTATGGTGAGTGATTTGTTAGTCCCATCAGTCTTAGTGGATATGACTGCTACCAAACCCTTCCACTTAGTAGGACATGTATTTTCACTCTCATAGAGCATGGTATCATCGTCTGCTAGTTGCAGGACACCACTGTCAATTAGATTTTGGATAAGGTGGCGGAGTGCCCAACATTCTTCTTTGTTGTGACCGCGAGAATAGGAGTGATATTGACATACTCCATCAGAATTGAACCGTCCGGAATGGGGATTAACCGGAGGAAGAAGAGAAGTGATTCTTCCTTCATTGATGAGCATCTGCAAGATTTTTTCCATAGGTTGGCCCAAGTGTGTAAATTCCCTTTTATTGGAGAAATCCCGACGGGCTTTGGCATTTGCTCTCCTTCTCACATTCTCTTCCAGCATTTCATTTTCTGAAGGTGACGAGAGTATATTCGTGACAAGAGGGAGGAGACTAGCATGCTCCTGGCTGACTAACTGGCGTGTCAGTTGATGTTGATAGGTCACCAGTTCTGCCAATTATTTAATCTTCTTGCACAGAGCTTTCATCTTACGTTCCATTGCAATTTGGAATTTGGCATAATCCCACTTGTCAACCCCGTCTTTGGTGGCCTGGGATGATTCGCTGTTAAAATTGGAATTATGTCCATTACTCCAATTAATCATGTTGACCTCTTCTTCTTTGTGTTGAGGAAGAGGATTGTCTTGTACGTGAAGTTAATCTGGCTTGGTGACCACGATCTCACCATTGTCTACCAGGTCTTGGATCCTGTGTTTCAAGGCCCAACAATCCTGAGTATAATGTCCAGGTGGCCCGACATGATAAGCACATTTCCGAGCAGCATTGAAATCCCGTCCATTAGGGCTGGCTGGTGGAAGAAGATGCGTGATTTTCTTCTGTTGTCAAAATAGTGAGAATATTCTCAAGTGAGTCCCCTAAGGGTGTAAACACTCGAGGGCGTTTGACTTCTCCACCTTTTGGTATTGGAGGGTTCGAAGACTGTGCTTAAAAGGGAGTGTAACTTCTCCTTTGGATTGGCATGTTCTGATTGCCTTTTTGACCCTGTAGTATCAGGGAAACATCTTCCTCTTTCTTCTTATGGACCCTCCGGGGGTTGTTTCCATAATTCTCGGATTGGATGTGATCACCAACAGCTTTAAGGGCAGCTAGGTCTTTAGTTTTTCTGGATTTTAATCCCATCTCAGCCATCTCCCCATGTTTGACCATTTCAAAAAATGGTTTACCGATGTCGGCTAAAACCCTTTCATAGAAAGGAGCTACTTGTATGTCTATGAAGGTCATGACCATTTCTGATTCTGTCATAGAAGGAATAACTTGGGCAGCCAAGCATCTCCACCTTTGAGCATACTCTCTGAAAGACTCACTAGACTGTTTCTTGATCTTGGTAATTTGATACCGGTCAGGAGCCATCCGAAACTGAAAGCTGTATTGTGTGGGGAAGGCATGTGCTAGCTCTTCCCAGCTATGGATCTTTGAGTTGTCTAATCTAGTGTACCACGAACGGGCTTCTCCAGTCAGACTTTTTTGGAATAGCTACATTTTGAGCTTCTCATCCTCTGCATAAGAGCCGAGTTCTCCGATAAACACCTTAAAATGTGTGTAAGGATCTCCTAACCCGTCATATTTTTCAAAGTCAGGAGTCTTAAACTTTTTTGGATAATGGAAACCAGGGAAAATGCAAAGGTCAGCATATGAAACACTTCCGTGTGTTCCAATTCCTTTGATAGCACGAAGGGTCTCTTCCATTTGGAGGACTTTCTTTTTGATGTCACCGGTGTCTGGATCTCCTGTGAAATGTGTGGCATCATAAATTTTGTTGGTCGTATCCAACCGCAGCTTCGTATTGTAATGACTGGTTTCCCCACTTTGTGTAGGGATTCATATATGTACAGTATCTTTGGACCTTGAGTAAACTGGTGTAGTTCTTTAAGCAGAACAACCCAATCTGTAATATGTTTGCTAAATCCATCGAATTCTTTGCGAGAAATCGGATTAAGGTTAGTCTGGTCAGATGATGACATGATTGACTGCAGGCTTGCAGCCTTTTTGGATTTTAACTGAGTTGTGGGTCCGATTGGTTCCCTGCGAAAGACTTGCATAGTTTAGTCTTTAGGGAATGTATAAAATTAACATGATATGTGATGTTTCCGCTTTAGGAGTTTTATCCTGCAACACGGATGTCAGCTGTTTGTAATACAAGATAGCATGTTAAATTAAATATATATGTGCACACATTTCTTCATATTTCTCATTATATGGAGATTGATATGGAATGAAATTACAAGTAATTGTGTTTACAAGTAATTAAAATGAGAAAGCATGAAGAGACTTTCCTCCGTTTTGGATTTATCAGAGGCTGGCCTATCTTAGGTTACTCTCGCGGCATTTTGGCATGAAGGTTCCCAAATCATCGCAATTTACTCAACGAGAAATTAATCCGGTCATTCAACTGGAGCGAATTTGGGTGTTGCCTTTCCTGAGCCTCGCAGGAATTAGTCTTCCAACGAGTCCAGTAATCAAACACCGACAGGATAGCCTCCTGGTGGAGGGACCACACAACATACATTCACATACATCGCGTCTCACCATATGGAAATGATGACATGTGCGAAGCACTAATATCACAAGCAGATATGGTGTGAAGCACTAACTGCAATAAGTAAATGCATTCGTACACATTCATCATAAATGTAAACGCAACATCCACAAACAAGCAGAAAATAGTTTTTTGAATTTTTTTTTTTAAAATGCCAAACAAGTCCTCTTCTTTGGAGTCCCAGTGAGAAGCCCACTGTTGACGTCGGGATTTTTAGCTGTCCCTTTTCGTTACTTGTTCTTTGGTGTTCTCATGTTAGTTGAGATTTGTTTGAAAAAATAAGTGAAAAAGGTTCGACATGTATAATGTCGACGATGGACTGTTAAGAGTCGCCAATTGGTTTTTTAAATGGTTGTACCAACACAACCGAGAAAAGGTTTGCACATTGACCCAGTGAAGTGACACTGCTAAACGGGTCAATGAAACCGAGATTCATTAGGGTCCGGGAACTTGATTATGCAGAGGGAAGGTGTTAGGCACCCCCGCCGACATTCGTGTTACCACGGTGACCGCCTCTTTTCAAGAAAACTATTATCTTAATATGTGTGTGTGTGGGTCAATGTGTTGTTTATTTGGAAGTGGTACGAGGCCTCGTTCGCACCTATATACACAGGGTTTGAATTTGTGTAAAAATTCAATTTTAGCAAGATATTGCAGTGATGTTTTATAAAAGAGGTTTTTCAAACCCTTGTGCTCAATAGTAATTGAGACCTTTTATACTTCCATTTTATTAAGTGTTCGGCTTGATTGATTTTATTTTCGAGATGCGAAGCATCTATAAGAAAATAATGTACAAAATAATGCTGATTTCGCCGTGGGTATGAAAACCATCTGAAGACATTCAGACACCGCATAATAATTTACAAGCTGCTTACAACTGACAATGTCCATCACGGGAACCGAATCTAGATCCAATATAATGAATCTGTGATCACATGATTCCTAGGCTCACTTGATACCGTAATTTGTATGAAATCAGTAAGCAGATATATATATATATATATATATAAAAAAAAAGCTATAAATATATATATACAGACATGATCAGCCACCACGAAGCACCTCCATGAGGGATCAGAAAAAGTAAATAAAGTTGTAAAAGCTATCAACCGCCACGAGGGAAACTCCAGGCAGGACGAAGCGTAGATAAAGCTGTACAAAGCGATCAACTGCCACGAAGTGAACTCCAGACAGGACAAAACATAAAGTAAGCTGTAAAAGCGATCAACTGCCACGAAGTAAAATCCAGGCAGGACGAAAATGTATATATATATATATAAGCGATAAACGCACCGGATGTAAAATCCTGGCTCATCGAACAGAGTTCGACAACAGTTCATATATATATATATATATATATATATATATATATATATATATATAAGCGAGTAAATGTCTTATGTAAAATTGTGCTCACCGAATGAGTTCGACAATAGTTTATATATATAAGTGTATATATATATATATATATAAATGCGAGTAAATGCTCCGGATGTAAAATTCAGGCTCACCAAACAGAGTTCGACAATAGTTTATATATATAAGTGTATATATATATATATATATATATAAATGCGAGTAAATGCTCCGGATGTAAAATTCAGGCTCATCGAACAGAGTTCGACACACAGTTAATATATATATATATATATATATATATATATATATAACGCAGTAAATGCTCCAGACCGAAGTCTAGGCTCAATCGAGGCATAACTCGATAATGTTAGTCCATATATATATATAAATATATATGTATATACAAATCGAAAAAAAAAACCACTGATCGAAGTCCCGCAAACACACGCAACATGACTCTCAACGTGAAGAAGGGTGTGTGCAAAGATGAAGAGAAAGGCTTTAAAGTGTGTAAGAAGGCTTACAGTGGACTGCCAAAGAAGACTTATATATCTTTAAAGTAGATGAAACTCGGCTCCCGCCGGTACAAGAGTAGCTATATGTGAGCTCACAAGTGTATAAAATGGGAAAGCACTCAGTATATTGCAAGTACGGAGCAAATTTGACAAGGCTTCCTCGTTCTTTTGTTTTTTTAAAATGGCCACCCCAAGCCCTCTATTTATAGAGGGGGGAGCCGCAGGTGTACCTGAGGCTGCCCGGGTTGCCCCAGGTTTCTCGGGTCGTGTCATCTCGTAGTACGTGCACCTAGGCACTGCAATGTCCGCTTGAACTTTCAAAATCGCAATCCGGGCATCCGGCTGAGGTATATAGGACCTATTCGGACCGCCATTGTCGAGAGTTGTACAATGGCATGGGATTAGAGGTTGTATGAAGTTATGAAGATGGGACGGTGCCCTCCGGTCTTCAGGCTTCAAATTCTATCCGTTACCCTGCACAATAGTCACTCGGGATTGGTTTTCCTTGATTCTTGTGGGACATCATTGTGTAGAAATGTATGTATGAGATGTTGAGATGACATGATGTGGCCTTGAGTTGGCGAGATGACGACTTTTCCCCCCACCGGAGTTATCGCCGGTATGGGCTGGTAAAGCAGACGTTTCTCAGGGTTATCTATGAGATTGGACTATTGCAAGTGTTGAAGGTCCTCAGTATCATCTCTGAGGTGTACCTGTCCTCCCGGTATTATCTCCGGGTATGGTCCTGAGTGCCTCGGTGTGAGTGCCGAGGTTGAAGCTGATTGCATGCACTTGAAACAAGCATTTAGGGGTATTCTTAATAAAGACTCCTTGGGGTTATCTCCAAGGTTGATAGCTGCTATTCCCAGTGTTGGGACTGAGACTGGATACCTCAGGGTTATCTCCGAGATTAATCGGTCTTCTCTGGTGGAATTTCTGATGTTCGAACTGCATGCCTCGGAGTTATCTCCAAGGTTGGAACTGTTACTCCCGGTGTGTGTTCCGGGGACGAGACTGAACTTCTGGTAGTATCCGGACTGGATGTAAGCTGTCTTCTAGGGTTATCTCTGAAAGATGAATCTGCATTCCTGGAATGTCAGTGACAGGTGTGCAGAAAATTTCAAGTGTCTACAGCAACCTTATAGGAGATTGAGAACATAGTGGTGAAAAACTCTTATCGAGTTCTAAGAAATGAATTTCTTAATTCAATTTTTTTTTGTTAACCTGGAGTATCCCAACTGCGGTCGAACTAAATTCATTGAAGATAATAAAAGACTTTATGTACTTATGTGATAAACTTATGTGCTCACGAGTATCGATTAATAACTAAAACTTAAAATTGTGTTGTCAGGATGTCAGATGTTGGAGGATCTAGTCAAGCTGGGGAGGAGGAACCCCGAGTACCTTGAGAGGAGGAGCCCCGAGACATTCATGTCGTCCGGGAGTAGTTGGTATACAGAGAGCCATCTCCGTTGATCACTTTTGTTGGTCTGGAGCATAAGCTTGAGTCTGATCCAGAGGAGGACCCTAAGGAAGAAGAGGAGGAAGATGAGTTCCCACCGAACTCTATTGCAACTCAGATGTATGACGAGGTGTATGCCCGTAACATCGAGCTTCAGGATAGAGTCAGAGAGTTAGAAGAGTTGGCATATGAACGCCAGGCCACTATAGGACAGAAGAATGAGGAAATCCAAGGTCTTGATGCACGTCTTGGAAATGTGGAGTGAAAATTGGTTCACCTAGAGGGTGACAATGAGGAGTTGGTGGCAGAGGTTGCAAAGCTGAAGGATGATCTGATAGAGAAATCCGCCAAACGAGCTAGAGCTGAAGATACCTATGAGAAGGCTTCCCAGCGAGCAAATGTAGCCAAGGAAGAGGTAGAAGCAAAGAAGGTCGAGATGGTGGAGATGGATTATGCATTCAGCACTGCGGTGAACAAGGCCCGAGATCGAGTTATGTACTATCCAATTCAGTTCGAGGACTTACCTTCGTACATGTTGGATCGCAGAACGATGTTTCATATCATGGAAGAAGAGCGCAGAGAAGCTATTCGACGTCTTAATAGGCCGTGATAGGAACAATATGAATTATGTGAATGTCTATGTTAGTTAAAAATGTAAATTTCGATATGCTTATAAACAAAGGAATATTATGATGATTTAATCCTGAAGATTCTTTATCTCGGGATAGATGATGTAAATAGCAGTGATTCTATCGTATGATGTTAAAACTTTTAATTTGAATATAATATCAGAGTTTATTTGAGATAATGTGTTAAGTGATTATGTTTAAATGTTTTACTTAAGACTTAAATATTTAAGGGATTGAATAAAGACCTAATAAGCGTATATTCTTAACAAAAATATGCCACCGAGAAGAAGACCAAACCGTTAACCGGCCCAAAAAGGGTCGACGAACAAAAACAACAACGCCAATGCTGACCCCGTTCAACAGTTGGTAATTTACTAGCTGGAGCAATTAACAATCAACCTCAAGCTCCACCAAATACAACGTTCAAGAACTTTAAGTCAGTGGGACCGCCAGAGTTTAAAGGTTCTATGAACCCGATAGAAGCTCAAACATGGATTATGCAGATGGAAAAGGTTTTTGACGACGCCAGAGTCAGAGAGGACCAGAAAACCGCCTACGCAATGTTCATGCTGAAATCAGAAGCCAGTTATTGGTGGCAAGCAAATAAGGTCTGTGGAGGAGAAGGTGTGATCACCTGGGAGAGATTCAAGGAGATGTTCTTCGAGTGGTATTTCCCGAAAAGCTCACAAAACCAAATGAAGGTACAATTTCTAGATTTGAAGCAAGGCAATATGTTCGTACCAGACTATGCGGAAAAATTCAATGAGTTGGCTAGGTTCGCCCCGTATCAAGTACACGCGGATGAGAGGAAGACAAGAAGGTTTGAGCAGGGACTGAAGACCTGGTTATATAGCAAAGTGTCAATGTTTCAGCTGAACATTTTTTGTTGGAGTACTGGAAAAGGTCATCCTCGCTGAAGGTGGGAGCGATGCGGTGACCAAGTACAATCAGGATCAGAAGAAGAAAAAGAGTGAAATAAGGGAAATAACAAGGCCAGTGGTAACAACACTGGAGGAAGTATCAATCAGAAAAGGAGGTGGACTGACAACTTGTCAACTAGAATTCAGTAAGGAGGTCAAAAGAAGAAGAATGAAGCATGTCTGACCTACAAGAAAGCTCACCTGGGGGTCTGTATGAAAGGGAAAAGAGTTTGCTACAATTGTGGTCAGGAATGCCACATAGCACCTAACTGCCCTATACCAAAGAAGGGCGTCGGCTTCACATTTGGGTCGAAGGACCACTTGGCTAGGGATTGTCCCAAGAAAGGATATGGAGGGGCATGAACAAGAGGGAATAGGGGAATCAGTGGTAGCAATGCTCTAACCATCATAGGACCAACCGCAACCAACAGACCAACCGTTAGGACATTTAACATGACAGTGCAGGATGTTATGCAGTCTTGCGATGTGGTGTTAGCTATCATTCCGATCAATAAAGTTAATGCTTATGTATTATTTTAATTCGGGTGCTACTTGTTCATTAATATCCGATGACTATGCTAAGAACTTGGAATTGCCTAAAGACGAGTTAGAATACCCCATGAACATATAGATTGTGAATGGAGAAGTAATCTATGTTAAGTACGTACACAAGAACTGTAGGGTGGATATTAAGGGTAACATTATGAACGTAGACCTTATCCCTATCAAACTTGGGGAATTTGACGTTATCTTGGGAATGGATTGGCTATTCAATTACAGGGTTGTAATTGATTGCTAGAAGAAATGTATGAACCTTATGACTCCGCCAAAGGTTATGTTTTATGGTAGCAAATCACTTAGATAAGCGAGTTGTCTGACGATAATGCATGCCAGGAAGTTGTTAAGACAAGGCTGTGAAGGATATTTAGCCTACATAGTCGACAGTCGTAAAGAGAACCCGAAGATAAAAGAGATACCAGTAGTGAGGAACTTCACAGACGTATTTCTAATTGATCTGCTAGGACTTCTGCCAGACAGAGAGGTTGAGTTTGTGATCGATTTAGCGCCAGGAATGGCTCCAATATCGAAGGCACCGTATCGGATGGCTCCAGTAGAGATGAAAGAATTAATGGTATAACTACAAGAGTTACTAGATAAGAAATACATTCAACCGAGCGTATCGCATGTGTTATTTATAAAGAAGAAGGGCGAGACGATGTGGCTCTGCATCAACTACAGAGAACAGAATAAGGTCACGATTAAGAATAGATATCTATTATCGAGGATCGACGACCTGCTTGATCAATTGAAAGGAGTGAGATACTTTTCAAAGATAGACTTGAGGAGTGATTATCATCAGTTGAAGGTGAGGCCAAAGGATGTTCCGAAGACGGCGTTTAGAACTTGATATGGTCACTACGAATTTGTGGTGATGTCATTCGGTCTAACAAATGCTTCTACATCGTTTATGGACCTGATGAACATGGTATTTAAACTGTTATTAGATAAATTTGTGGTGGTATTCATCGATGACATTTTGGTATACTCGAAAACCAAGGAAGAACATGTAAAGCATTTGAAGGTGGCATTAGAGGCATTGAGAAGGGAAAAGTTGTATGCCAAGTTTTTGAAATGCAAATTTTGGATTGAACGGGTAAAATTTATTGGACATGTGATTGATAAGGATTGAATTTCGGTAGATCCCTCCAAAGTCGAAGCTGTGATGAACTGGGATCAGCCAAAAACGCTGTCAAAAGTGAGAAGTTTTCTCGGATTGGTAGGTTATTATAGAAGATTCATTCAAGACTTCTCCAAGATCGCAACCCCACTGACAAATTTGACTAGGAAAGCTGTCAAATTTGTTTGAACGGTGAAGTGTGAGGAAAGCTTTCAAGAACTTAAGAAGAGGTTAAGTATTGCATCTGTGTTTTCTCTTCCGAATGACACGAGAAATTTTATGGTTTATAGTGATGTGTCGCATAAAGGGATGGGTTGTGTGCTTATTTAAAATGGCAGGGTCATTGCGTATGCGTCATGACAATTGAAGGCCTATGAGAAGGGGTATCCGACCCATGACTTGGAGTTAGCAATGGTGGTATTTTCTTTGAAGATCTGGAGACACTGTCTCTACGGGGATAAGTGTGAAATATATACAGACCACAAAAGTCTGAAATATACTTTTACATAGAAACACTTGAATATGCACCAGAGAAGGTGGCTGGAGTTAATTAAGGACTATGATTACGAAATTTTATACCATCCGGGTAAAGAAAATGTGGTTGTCAACACCTTAAGTAGAAAGGGTCAGGAGAAATTGATGATGTTGATCGCTCAGGAGTAGTTAATTTCAGCGATGGAGAAACTAGAATTGGAAGTGAAGTATCCTATAAAGATTGATGAGAAGTTGTTCCAGATGCAAGCTGGTACAACTTTACTGGATAAAGTTAAAGAGGCTCAACTTCATGACGAAGAATATGAGAACGTGAAAAAGAAGATATCCGAAGGAACCGAACCGAGATTCAAATAAAACAACGAGGGAATACTGAGATTTGAGAGCAGAATTTGAGTACCGCTAGTGCCAGAGATTAAGGAAGATATTTTGAGTGAGGCTCATAGCTCACGATATTTGATTCTCCCTGGTAGTACCAAGATGTACCAAGATCTTCAACAACATTTCTGGTGGCCAAATTTTAAATGAGATGTTGCAGAGTGTGTTGCCAAGTGTCTGACATATCAGAAAGTGAAAGTAGAACATCAGAGGCTGAGTGGGTTGCTACAACCTTTAGAGATCCCAGAATGGAAATGGGAACATATTACAATGGATTTCATGGTTGGCCTTTCGACAACTCAGAAAGGCTATGACGTAGTATGGGTTATCGTCGACCGGTTGACAAAATCTGCACACTTAATTCCTTCCTATCAGAATCAAATTCAACTTAAACCAGTTGGCAAGGTTATATGTGAAAGAGATTGTTTTGAGGCACGAAGTTCCAGTGTCAATTGTCTAATATAGGGATCCGACTATAGGAGTGCATGTGGACGCAATTGAGAATGAGTACGACATATCATCCTCAGACAGATGGGCAGAGCAAAAGAATGATTCAGACATTGGAGGATATGCTGAGATCGTGCATGATAGATTTTAAAGGAAATTGAGATGATCACTTACCGCTCGTTGAATTCGGTTACAACAACAGTTGTCACGCTAGTATTGGTATGCCGCCTTACAAAGCGTTGTACGGTAGGAAGTGCATAACTCCACTTTACTGGGATGAAAATGGCGAGAGACAATTATTACGACCAGAACTGGTACAACAAACGGCAGAGATAGTCAAAGTAATCCTAAAAAGACTGATAGCAGCTCAGGATAGGCATAATAAATATGCCGATCCACACCGTAAGAATGTTGAGTTTGAATCGGGTAGGTTGGTATTTTTGAAAGTCTCTCCCTGGAAGGGAAAGATCAGATTTAGTAAGAAGGGGAAATTGAGCCCAAGGTTCATTGGACCCTTTGAAGTTTTACGAAGAATTGGTGAAGTTGCCTATGAGGTAGCCTTACCTCCAGCCTTAGAACATATCCATAATATTTTCCATGTTTCTTTCTTACGACCCTACAAACCCCGATTACAAACATGTGATTGAATATGAACCCCTGCAATTTGAGAAAGATTTGTCCTATGAAGAAGTTCATGTTCATATAGTAGACATGAAAGAGCAAGTACTCAGAAATAAAATAATACCTTTTGTTAAGGTAATTTGGAGGAACATAAACGCTGAAGAAGCTACGTGGGAACTCGAAGAGCATATGGTGAAAAATCACCCACATTTATTTGCTTAATTTTTGTGTAAGCGATTCTGGGGACAAAATCTTTGTAAGGGGGGAGAATGTAACGGGATGAATTGATTGAGTTGTGATTCTGGGGACAAAATTCTTTTAAGGGGTAAAAGATGTGACAAACAAGATTTTTGTAATTTAATTTGAATATTTATTGAATTAAATAAAAAAAATTCGATGATTTAATTATTGGGTTAAATAATTAATTGATAAAATTGTGGTAGATTAATTTAATTATATGTGTTACATTGATTAAATTAGTGTGGAGAATTTATTATTCAAAAGTATGTATTTAATTGAGTTTATTTGATTAAATAAATTATTTAATAAGCATAATGTTATTCTAATTAATTTAAATAATTAATTAGAGATTTAATGACTTGGCATAATTAATAAATGAGAATTTAATTATGTGACTATATGATTTAATGTAGAAGTATTCTATTTTATTTAATCGAATTAATTAAATAATATATATTTGATGTATAGGTGTGACGTTATTAAACTATATAATAATAGTTTAATTAAATTAATGGGGAAAGAGTATTTTGGAGTTAGCCAAACATGGCCCTAAAGGGAGTTGGCCAGTTAACCCACTAAGTAATTAACCGACCACGGCCATCCCAGTTGCCAGTGTGCGCAAGTTATATCAGTCTTATATTTTTTTTTATGCATTTTATTCCTGAGACCTAAGTTTGAGAAACAGAGAGAGTTTGGAGAGAAATTGGGAGAAAGTGTGAATTGGAGAAGAAAAAGAGAAGAGCTTTATCATCTTTGAATCATATACGCAAACTAGCAGGGTAATTCCTTAACCCATTTAATTTACGTACTTAGAAACTTTTCATGAAAATTGGCTTTTAATTTTCTGTAATTGAATTTTCATGGATAATTGTTAAATCTAAGATGTTGTATATGTTTATTAACATGTGTAGTTCAGTTATATGTGTTTTAGAGTAATTAATCCATGAAATTAAGATTAAGTTTGAATATTGAAGGTTACAGAGAAATAATGTTTGAATGTGGCCCATAAGTACAAAAATCGGTGCCTTAATTGTATGTTAATCGGTGAATTGATAATTGATTGTATTTATACATGTAAAAACGAAAAAGAACGAAACTTAAATGGACTAATTTGGTGTTATAACAAATATGTGATTTGTGATTTCATCAAATTTGATGAAAATTTGAAAAATAGCAAGAATATGAAAATTATGGCTTTAAATCTTGTTGTTTATGTGACTCAAGATGTTAAAAGTGTGCTAAGAATATCATTAAATGTTTCTGTTAAGTTTAGAACATATGAGTGAAATTGTTTTCGTTGTATGTGTGAAGTTTTGGCCTAAATTGGCCATGTTCTGTGTTCTTCACGAACTGCAAGTTTAGAACATATGGTTGAAACTGTATTAGTTACTTGTGTGAAATTTTTGCCTAAATTGACCATGTTCTGTGTTCTTCACGAACTGCAAGTTTAGAACATATGGTTGAAACTGTATTCGTTACTTGTGCGAGATTTTGGCCTAAATTAGCCTTGTTCTGTGTTCTTCGTGAACTACAGAAACTGAATCTGGGTAACCCCGCTCCGGCTGGTGTTACCAAGCTAAATTACCCCACTCCAGCGGGCAAAAAAAATAATTTAAAATAAATAAATAATTAAAATATTTATCAAATAAAATGAATATTTTAGTTAAAATATTTATGGAATAAAATAAATATTCGATGTAAATTATTATTAAAATATTAATAAAATAAAATGAATATTTAGTTAAAATATTTATGAAATAAAATAAATATTCGATGAAAATTATTATTAAAATATTTATCAAATAAAATAAATATTTCATTGAAATATTTATGGAATAAAATAAATATTCGATGGAAATTATTATTAAAATATTTATAAAATAAAATGAATATTTTAGTTGAAATATTTATGGAATAAAATAAATATTGGATGGAAATTATTATGGAATAATTTATTCGAGAGTGTAATAATAATAGTGAGAGAATGAAAATATTCTAATTTAATTAAGTAATTAAATTAGAAAGGTAATGATTTGTTAAATAAAGTAGAGTTTATATTAAAATAATTAAGTGAAAATGTGACTAGTGGACAATATAATAAGAAAATTAGAAAAATAAATTAGAAAAGGTCTTGTGACCTTATAACTGCTATGTTTTGTAACTGGTTAAACCACGTTAAAAAAATGATGTCCATGAGATGATATGATGTTGTTTAAACTTAAGATTTGAGATTTCTACCAGATATGTGAAATGATGGTAATGAAAGCGAAATTTAAACCAAGTTAACAAGTTGTATTAAAAGAGGGAACTAAACCTATAAGGTTAGTATTAATGTAACTAATGAATGTCGTGAATACATATCGTATGTGTGTAGGACTTGTGATGAACGGGAGTAGTAATCGTTTAGCCTATGTACGAGGCAAGTTCTCTAACCCTAACTTTATCTGAGTAAGTTTCTAAACCTTGTTCATTTATATAAAGCAAGTTCTTTATTCTATCTTATTTATTATTATTCAAGTTCAAGATTTTATATTAGATGTTATCATTTTTTAAAAGCATGATTCATGTTATACAATACTTATTCGATTGTATACCTCTTTAGTTTTATTATTCAACTTGAATATCAATTATTGTTGAACCTTATAAGATTAGCAAACCCTTATTGATTCAACTAGTCCAGAGTTAATAAACATTCAAAAAAATTCAGAATCATTGTTAAGCTTATCCAAACTTCTTTTGGTGCGGACTTCAATGTCAAACTGAGATGAACAACCCTGTTATAGGGGATTACTTATGCTTTAGCGTTAAGATATTGTGCACAGTATGGTACTAAGGGTTGATCCCCTTAAGTATAAGAAGAAGAGTCCATAGTCTTATGATTGTTAAAGATTTCAAGTATAAACACTTGGCAACCTAGGACGTAGTTTAAGGTCTTATGACCCTCAGAAGTTCTTTTGATTATTGTTATTCATTCTTGATTAAAAAGCCGAATAAATTAAATGTGTGATAATTTTATGATTTGAAGATTTAATTTAATGAGAAAATTAAATTAAATGAATTATTAAATAATTATAATGTTGTTCTAATTTATTTTAATAATTAAATTAGAGATTTATTAGTTTGTTAAATAAAATTATAATTTATTGTGAAAATTATAATTATATGACAAAAGCTAATTTGAATTGTGAATTGAACAAATTATTTGTTATAATGAGTGTGACAAATTGAACCATATGATATAAGTAATATAAAAAAATTAGAAAGCCTAATCTAAGGTGCAACCAAACATGTCTTTGTGGCCTTTGGCATATTACAACTGATGTAACTCTTTGTTTTTTAACTGTTGAGTATGTGGGTTATATGTGTATATCAGTTTACGTTTACATGTTTTTCCTAAGGCTAAGAACAAAGAGGCTAAGAAAAACAGAGAAAGAGAGAATAAGCTAGGGAGAGAAAGTGAGAGAGAATTGAGATATTAGAGAAGGGAAATCAAGGGAACAAGCTTGATAATCATCGCTGCTAGTGAAAACAAGGAATTCAAGGTATTATCTAAATTATATTTTCAGTTATATGTTCTTGAGTTTCTCTAAAAGTGGAGTCTTAATTTGTAAGAACTTGGGTTATATGTGTTAATTAGTTTATGTAATCCATTGGTTATCATCTAGAAACTAATTTCAGTGAGAAAATTCATGAAAATCATGTTTTGTCTTTTTGAGTTTTCTTGGGAAAAAGGAAAACTTTGGTTGATAATTTGTTAGAATGATTGTTATGTATGTAATGGATAGTTTATAATCTGTTATATATAGTTTACAAATGATTTTGGTGTATAAAATTCATGAGTATTCGTGATTGAGAAGAAGGAATTGGTTTGGTTGAATATATGTAAAATGGTTTACCTTGAGACCAAAATTGGTTGTTGATTCATGTAATAAACTGCAAATTGATGATCATTTGTGTTCATACATTCTAAAATGAAAATAACACAAGTTGAATGCATCAATTTGGTTAAGAAATAAATTCGTAGTGAATGAATTCGCTAAACATGTTAAAACATGAAAGTTTAGTATAAACATGAGTTTTGGGTCAAGATTTGGGTTAGTTAATGTTTTTTAAAAGTGTTGATTCTTTGGTATGTTGTATTTCTATGAATTACGAATCCATAGAATCGAAAACGGACTAATTTGGATGTGTATAGCTTAAGATATGAAGATTAGTAGGAGAAAATGGTCAAAAATCGCAAGAACAGTAAACTGCTAATTCTGGTTCTGCTATTAGGCGCAACTGTGCTATGTCCTAAGTCTATTGGGGTGCAGCTGCTCTCTAGGGCGCAGTTTTGCTATTCCCAAGGCTTATTTGGGCGCAGTTGCGCTCATGGAGTGTTAGGTGTGACTATTTTGACTTCTTTTGGAAAAACGGGCATAACGTTTTCATACCAACTCCGATTGAGGCGATTCAGGATGATTCGAAAATATAATGAGTAGACCTATAACTTTCATTCTTTAAGTGTTTTGATTTGAGGTCGGGAACATGCGTAAAAATGGCTATATTTAGGACTGATGTGAATTCTGAGGCAATCAGAGGGCGTCGAGCATGCACATGTGCAAGTGAAATGCTTCTAACAATTAAAGATGTTGTTCTAAGTTATAAAACATGAATATTATAAAGTATAATGATGCTTAACAATTAATAAATGATATATTAGATAAGTTGTATAACCATACACAAGAGAGACGAATCAAGCGTGTGCCGAATGAACGTCGAAACACCGTGACAAGTGTTAATGAACATAAAAAGTGTTTCAATTCCATTGAAATGAACATTATAAGATATGGAATGGGGTTAATATAAAACTAATAACGAGTCCTCATAAGACTTAAACACTTGAATGAATTTCGAGTATGACTAAGAAGAAATATAGTATTGATTAATAAGTTATATTAGATTGAAACTCAACGTTGTAAGAGTTGAGAATGTGATTTGGATGCTAAAAGTCTTATGTTATATTTTAGTGAGTTTTCATATTCGTGTTATGTGGTTGATTAATATGGTTAAACCTTAAGCTAAAGGTTATAACTTAACTAAGATGAGAATTAAATCTATGAGGATATTATGTATGTAGATAATTTGTGACGACCCGGAAATTCGGATTGTCCAGAATTTAAGTTGAAAGAATTAGTTATTAATAAATTGAATTTTTATTAATACTATTTTGTGTTGTGTGTTTATTAATCGTTCTATAACCTAAGATGAGTATAAGTCTAGAGGATTCTGGCTGCGAGCTAGACTGAACGAGTAAGAATTTGCAAGACGAAAATAAAAAATTTATGGGAAGAAAAATATTTTCGGGAAAAAATATGAAATATGCACTATTCACCTGACGAAATCCTAAGGGTTAGGGTTTGAATAACCTAAACCTTTTCGAGAGTTCGGTATGTCGAAATGACATTCCATCGAAAGATTTGATTTAATATATCGTAAAAAGTTAAGTAAGCCGATAAAACTTTTTCTCGAAAAATGTGCAGAAATTGGACGAAATAAAAACGACGAAAAGTATTGTTATGTACTTTTCACTCGTTTAACTACGTTAGGGAAAATGTGAAGGAAAACGCTTGACAACAAAAAATTGTTTTTCAGTTTTTTGGAGATCCGAAGAATACGTAGAAGTGAATCGGTAAAGGAAAGACGAAATATCCAAAAATAATTGGATTCCGAGAATCGCAATTTTTAAAACTGTCGGACAAAACTCGAAAGACGGAACCACGAAGCTTCCAAGGGAAGCTACGTGAATATTAAGGAGGTGGGAATAGTAAGGAGATGTGAATAGTAAGGCGGTTTAGTCAAATGACCCCTAGCCTTGGAAATTCTATAAAAGGAAGCCTTATGTTCATTTGAATGGGATTTTGAAAATCCTATACTTTGAGAGAGAAAGAGAGAGAGTTTAAGCGCTTGAAGAAGAAAAGGAAGGAAGAGATTGAGCATGTTTGATCAGATCGAAGGGTTCGTGAAATAGAAAAGCTAGCGAATCTCCGGCTTTGTCTAAAGGAAGAAAAAAATAAAGAGGAAAGGTATTAAAACCTAACTCCTAAGTTAGTTTTTCTTTAAGTTTCTATGTTCAAAAACATAACTTAATGAGAATAAGAAGTAAATGATGTTAGGAATGATTTCATATGGTTGAAATCATTGAGAAAAGAATAAATAAGCATTTGAAGTTTACTAAATAAATTTCTTAAGGAAGTGTAAGATTCGTAATGAATTAGAACGATTCGAGTGGATTATATGAATGAGTAGGTGAAATAAGTAAGGAATGGTGTTTTATAACATCGAATTCCAATAAAAAGTGAAATTGTAATCCAAAATATCGATTAAAATGAAGAACGAATGAAGAATACGAAGAACATGAAGAACGTTGTTGATGGACAAATTTAAAACCATCGTAGGATAATTGTTGTTGATGGACAAGTTTAAAACCATCACGTATAAGTTAGTTGCTTATTGTTTGGTTAGGAATGGTAGAAACGTTCATGAAGAACAGATTAAAACTTAGCTATAACGAAGTTATGGCCAAAAATATTTAAAAGACGAACGAGTATTTGAAAGTTAATAAAATAACCCGAATGAGTGGGGTTTCGTAAGAAAGTAAATGAACATAGAAAACTTGAGTCGTGGACTCAAGAACGAACAAATTCCGAGTTCGGATGACTGAATTATGGACAAACGAAGAACGTTAAAGACGTAAAATGATCAAAGGGTGAAGATCAAGCCAATCAAATGGCACGTTAATGGATTCAGAATGAAGTTCTATCTAAGGGGTATTGAAGTACGTAATATAACGAAGAGAATTACTTTGGAACGACCTCATTCCGAGTTATACCGAAGAAGTTATGAGATCAGGAAGTACGCCTTTCAAACTTGATGCAAGACTTAGAAATTTTTCTAGGGTTTAGGCTTCGGCATTGGCTACTGACTATGCCTGAGAGGTGGTGCCACCACATACAAAGCCGTGGATGTCGAGACTATCGCTAACTCATGCCGCAGCACGAGAAGAAAGGAAGAGTTTGGCGCTGCAGCGCTAGACCAAGGAAGAGGGTGACGTAAGCTTGCGTCGTAGCGTGAGAGGGAGGAAGGGAACCGGCGCCGCAGTGCTGGTGCAGGGCAAGGCACAATAATGAGCTTTTAATTGCTCAATTACTGCGGGGAAGTGTAAGGGAAGATAAAGAAAATAAAGTTCATCGAATGTAACACTTAAGAAGGTAAATTAAACCTTTAGTAAAGGTTGAACGGAAAGTTTAAATGAGATTAAAAGACTAAGAATGTAAACGCGGGTTACGGAACCGATATACGGGGACCGTAGTCACGATGAACGAAAATGGAGCATTGCTATGGTTGTGATTCCTTAGACGTGGAGCGACGAGGGTAATGAATAACATTTCGATGTTATGTCATGATAATGAGAGATAAGTGTAAAGCGTATAGAAGATGTGTACGTAACGCTGTTGCAATGAACGATTGGTCTTAGCATACAACGAACGGTATGGCTTCGACATTAAGAATGACTACTGAGCGTGGGATTCATGTAGTGGATAACAAAAGTATTAGGTAAGATATGAATTATCAATAAAGCCGTAATGAATGGTAATACGATTTATGAAAGCCGAATGTGAGTCGGATACGAATGAATCCCGAGGTATGATAATTACTTACCAGGAAGCCATAAGGAATAAGAAGTTGACTTAACGAACATTATAGTTTAATAGTTCGTATGAGTTAAGATAAGTTCAGGTTATGGTACAATCTTAACCTTTGATGGTTGACATGTGGGAGCTGGGCTAAACAATTCCTTCAGAGAGCGAAGGTATATACGAATATGGAAACCAATCTAACTCACTGTGATGGCAGTGTAGATGAGACGTGAATTTGTTTGTTGGTTGTTTGTGGGAAACCACTCAGAGTACCATATAGACTACTAGTAGAGAAGCGATTTGTGTTGAGTCCTATAGAAGTTATAAGAAGAAGATAAGAATATAAATCATCAAAGATGATGAACGTGTTGAGTAAGACATCTCTGTATGTCATGAAGCCATAAACCGTTAATGAAAGTTGGTCGCGTAAACTTAGGTTGCAAGAACGCGAATCCTAAGAAGTAAAGTTAGGTAAACCAATGCGTAAGTCAAATATATGACAAATTGGTATTTATGTTTTTCCTTATGTGTTATATAGGAATTGGAATGAGCAGTTCAGCGTAAGCTATAGATGTGTGTAAGGCAAGGTTCCTAACTTCATTCATATTCTAAATGAATGCTAGTTTCTTAAACTTCTCAGATGTTGAACATGAGAAGTTTTGTCTATATGCGAATGTGTGATATTTGTACAAGGTGGTAGAACGTACGAGGTCTTGTGCCACAATATGAACACTTCAGTGTTTCTATGAGTTGAATTTTTCTGTGATTAAACTGTTCAATAAGAGAATGCTCTCTGTTCATGGAAATATTCTTCTGAGCATTCTTGAATTTTACTCTACAAAGCAGTATCATGTTGACAATTTGGACGTTATTAGTTCCTGGATAAAATAATTCTTGAACTTGTTTTATTGAATTCTTATATCATTGTCATCATCCTCATGTTTATATTTTGTTGAAAGTCATATGTGGCCTATAGTGCATAGATGGACTTGGTATGATTATGACCAGGGATTATTCGGTGTAATCATGACCGTAATGTTACAAATGATGTGGTAAAAGTCCTCATTGGCCCGTAGTGCATTGATGGACAGTTGTTGGCATGATCGTGACCATTATTGAATACACAAATATTCTTGGCCCGTAGTGCATGGATAATTGTGGTCGTGATACTAAAGAATATCCTTGGCCATAGTGCAGGGGTGATTCGATGATGTGGATTATTTATTAAGCTGAGTCCCAGCGATAAAAGTGATGAAAAACCTTTTAAATCATAAAAGATAGTAGATTTTATTCTCTACTTAACTCTTTTAATGGATTGCTTGTTCCGCTGCAGTTAAACTTGATGGTTGCTATATTATATCAGTTTAACACTGTTGAAGGCTAACGATAATATATTGTGCATTATCTTAGTCATAATATTTCCTACTGGGCTAGTTGAGCTCACCCTTTTACTTTTATTGTTCTCTTCAGGAAATGAGAACGTAGCGAGGACTAGTCAGGGAACGGAGTGACGAACCAGATGATAGCATTAGTAGTCCTCACTATTCAGTGAAATAGTGGAAAATAAATGTAATAATATTGAATTTGAGTTTGAATATTGTCTTGACGACAATATTTGTATTAAAACTCACAGCTTATGTTTTGTCGTACTTTACACGACAGTTGTATAATTAAGTTGTTTTTGTATTCTGTACCATGTATTTGACGACTCAGGATAGGTGATGTATACCTATTTTGGGGGCGTCATAGTAACTAATATAGTGTATAATATAATAAAATATTATTTTATCAGAAAAGATAAAATATCGATTTTTTTAACAATTGTCACTTTAAAAATTTTCTCCATCTATATCCACATAAAATCAGTATTTTTCTCATTATATAAATCAATAATTAATTATTCACAAATAATATTACAGAAACACAAGATCTTGTGACTGTGTCGTTCTAGGAAAGAGGGGGCTTTCAATAAGAATTTCTCCTTATTGGCGCATGAATTAGGTGACCAAACACAGAAGACCAAAAATTTTTAAATAAAAAAGAATTTCCTTTATTTATTATTTTGAAATAGTAAGGGTTGATTTGATTAATGTGGATAGTTAAGGGTTAAATATGCAAATATTTCAAATTAAGCAAGTGGTTATAAAATATTCATTATCGCTTGGGAATATTATTAGTTTGGTCGTGAAATATTAAATGCTTCGGGGAATATTCGTGCGACCAAGCAAAACCATGTGTGGGCCCATAACGGAAAGTGATTGGATGAAGAAAACGACAAATATAAGTTGTTTTTAAATAATGGCGTAGTTATTACTGAGATTATCTTTGTTGGAATACCGGTGGTTAAAAACACACTAATCTGCGTTGTTGAACAAGATAGCACTTGGTATTGCACCAATTATTGATTCTTACGTAAGAAGGCACTACTCAATAATGGTTACGTGAATTAATTCTCAATATTTTATTGAGTTAATAATTCTTTGCGTTGATATTTTATATTCATTGTTGTTTTAATAATTGTCATTACACAAGATCTTTCATTATCGAAGCAATAATTCATATTATCTCGAATAATATTATTAGATAACATTATTGGCAATGTCTAGAAAGTTCATCTTTAAGGAGAGGTTTGGTCACCTAATTGCGGCCAAGATGAAGAAATTCTTATTGAAAGCCCCTCTTCCTGAACCGCACGTTGTCAATATTGTGATTACTGTAATATTATTTGTGAATAATTAATTATTGATTTATATGATGAGAAAAATATTGATTTTATGTGGATATAGATGGAGAAAATTTTAAAATGACAATTGTTGAAAATTAATATTTTATCTTTTTCGATAAAATAATTCATTTAAATATATTATTTTAATAATATATTAACGGTGATATTTTTACAAATCGAATGTGGGATATATGAGTATCTGAGGAGGAAGAGTATTTTGTTGCAATAAATGTTTAAAACATGTTAAACATGTCGGTGGGACCCCATTTATTAATCGAAATTTGATTATAGCACAATAAAATCGCCTGCTTTGTGGATTTCGGTCAATTTCTATTTGGAATTTGGAAAAACTTTCTTCCGCAAAGTTGTAGAGAATTGAATTTCCTATAAAAACTCGCAAGATTCGAATTTTCTGATGAAAGGGCTATTTATTATGAATTATTGAAGTTACGAAGCTCAAAATAATTAATTTTTGTAAGTTTTAATTATTTATTTTATGAAAAACGTTTTTATCATTTCTTTCTAGAAGGTGGCATGTGGGAAATGCTAGGATCTGAATTCTAAGGTTGGCGTATGATGAATTTGATATATATATATATATATATTAATTTATTAAATTTTACTAACTTTTGGTGTTCTAAGCAATTTCTATAAATAGGTGCTTAGGTTAGAATTGAAAATCACACCGAGAATCAAGTTTTCTCTCTCTATATTATCGAGCGTATTCTTGTGAGTATTTTGAGTATACTTTGAGTATTGCTATACTGGTGTAAGTCCAAGTCATAGCCTATATCCCAAGGTGTTTAAATTTAGAAGTCTTGATCTTTCGAGGTAAGGGATATTTTTTTTTTTGTAATGATATTATTTCTTCAATATCATTATCTTTGAAATGTTGATCCAAGTTTTTATCAAATTTGAAACTTTTTCATGCTCGGGTTACTATTCATGGGTTACTATTCATGAGTTACTATTCACGAGTTACTATTCAGCGAGTTACTATTCACGAGTTACTATTCACAAGTACTATTCATGAAGCGTGAAGATGTTTTTGTGGAATTTCTATCTTTTGGTGTCTGAGTTACTATTCACGTATCGGCCTTATTCACGATATCTGACACTATTCACGATATCTGGTACTATTCAATAGAAAAATAAAATTTCTTCTTTTTGTCCAAAATATCTATTCGGATACTAACTCGATTGTATCCATGTTTTGATCATTCTTGAATTTTACACCACTATGATTATTTTTGAGGTATTTTTGGGCGTGGATAAAACCAAGTACTGAATCCTTAATCCTTAATCCTTGTCATTTTGTTTCACTTTGGATTCGTTTCTTTAAAATATTTTTCATCATCCTCGGTCTTAAATGATGATATTATTGAATATCTTTGGCACAGAAGTGCAAAGATGAATGATTTCAAGAATATCTTTGACTTCAGTGTGCAAAG